>JAYKKT010000072.1:5077500-5190000 GCA_036023115.1 Brasenia schreberi
TAAAACTTCAATTTACAAAGAGAACCAAACGCTTGGCTCAGTTTATTACCAGTTCTGCAAGATTCAGTGTAAGAATGGAAAGTGAAAAGCATAACTGTTTGAAAAGTCTCTAGATAATTTTGTGTATTGTAGAATTCCCAAACGGCTCCATAACTGAAGAAAATCAAGTTATCAATATTATCATCCATTCAAGAGTGGATCTACCAAGGGCTTTGCATACTCTCCCTCTCTCTAAATATATGTATGTATATGTATATATATATATATATATATATATATATATATATATAGAGAGAGAGAGAGAGAGAGAGAGAGAGAGAGAGGCAGTGGTCTGTGCTCAATGGAGCATGGTGCTATATCCCTCTTTTCACGTGGTTCCATTGATTCAATTTCTAGCCACCTTCTATTACTCTTCTACTGTCTAGAACCACTCCTCACTCATAAAAACCGTAGTTACCACCACCAAAACTACAAACCCCCTATACACAATGTTTAGGTTTTGTAAGTGGTTTTGGTACATCGTAGCTATGATAGTTTTGATGGGTAGGTAATAGAGGAGTACGGTGATGGAGTGCGGTAGGCGCTAGTCCAATCAGTGGAATCACACAAAATAAGCAGCACTGTACACAATTGAAGACGGACCACTGCCTATATATATATAGGCCCCAAATTTTTACGTTACCATATCAAGTGCAAGGCCTAATCGAACCGGGGGAGTCCACTTTGATGGTAGGGCCAGTTTAAGTGCTTCAGGCTGAAATTTCCCACTCATACCCTAGACTGAATTAATGGCATCAACAACCAAATTGCGCAGCCAAACGTCCAATAGTGAGCTCAGTTTTACCCATCATAGGTCACAATCAGCCTTTGAGTTTGCGACTCATTCACCAACTTGGGAAGCCCAAAATTTTCTTGTGGGAGCACTGGAATAGGGCTGCAAGCTTGCACCACCGGGCGCCATATGGAAACCCGACACAAGATGGACCCGAGAAGTCCTTGTTACTGTTCTTTGAAAAGTCACAGTTGCAAGACTGAACATTCTTAGACACAAAGATGAGATGGCACGACACAAACACAAAACGTCAGGATAGGCGCTTTCCGAATCTTTTGGCAACATATTATGATAATGCAGGTCTTGGTCTAGTTGGACCCGAAAACACACTTAAACCTGTTCGATAATAATTACATACTGATTTTAGATTATACGAATTGGATTTGGGCCAAATAAAAATCCAAAACAAACTTCAACCCCATCTCTTTTAAATGTATGTATTGAAGCCTTATAGGTTAAGGCCAAACAATCACATAGGCTATTTGGTTAAATGGACAAGATATGGACTATTTGCTAAATGGTTCACATCTGAGGAACTCAATTTTCAACGAGTGCTAGCTCACCTGGCTAGCAGGTCGACTCACAAGTCGAAGGACATCAGTTCGATACCCAGGGCATGCGTCTGCCTTCGGCCTCCCCATCATTTTTCTCTTTGCCAATCGAAAATCCCATATTGAGTAATGCTTTTACTAAATGTTCTTTGTTAGCTGCAAAATCTCAAACCCTAAGGTTTCAACAATGAAAAACAAAAGATTTAATCAGGTGATCAATGTCCTAGTTCGTGTCAACCCGAACAGAGATAGGACATGAAGATTTGAAGAAAAAAGACCAAAAGGCCAACTGTAGGTTTAACTTACTCTAGTACGAACCAGCCCACACCATCGAAGCTTAATGAGCTTTGAAAGGTAGCCCTGGCTCCCATACCACACTTGATTTTTGTAGGTAAATCGAGAGAGGCCCCAATTGGAGCACCAGTTTAGGCATTTTTTTAAAGAAGGAAGGTTGATATACCACAGTGCCTATCGTTTCGGAAACAAGCATAAGAGGCAAAACCATATGTGCCCATTCTTGTGCCTGTATTTGTGATCAAACTCACTGCATCAATCTTCCTTGAAGAATCTTCCACAAACAGCAACAACAAGAACAACGAAGCCTTCTCCATGACTAAGTAGGATCAAGTACATGTACATGGATTCTTTGATGTTATAGAGCTCGATCACGTGCCATATTAGCATTTTGTGCAAAAAAAAAAAAAAAAAAAAAAAATGTGTGTGCGCGTAGGGGGGAAATCTTTTTTTAAAAAAAAAAAAGCACCATGTTAGACCACGCTATGAATTGATCAAAGAGTTTTCTGAAAGCGTCGAGTAGACTTTTTCAACGTAAAAAAAGGATAATATCACGCTATTATTTCGTTGAGCAAAGAGCCATGCATTTAAAAAAATCAACCGGGAATCAATCAAGGGCCGAATATATGAAGGAATGTAACGGTAAACGGCAGTCAACGACATCAATTCCATCTAGGTCAAACGCGTCCCTATCACCATGAAATTTTAAAAGTGATCAACACAAAAAAAAAAAAAGTGGCAACGCCCATTGCGGTGTAAGGCATATGTGCGTGTGATGCGCATTAAAACACCATAGAAGCAGAAGGTGATAGGAAAAAGCAGTGGAAAAAAAAAAAAGTTTTTTCAAAGTGAAACCAGCAAACACCATTATCACTATGAGAATTAAACATGACACTCCGTGTGATCCATGTAGCGTTCTCATGGTGGAGTCGATCCGATTACATCGTACTACACATGTATTACCAATGTGAGAACTTGATATCTACGTATCATGACGTGAGATCGATCATGGATCTCTCTACACATACTAGTCTCAATGTATTATTATTTGTCTAATTAACAATAATACTTGACTGAGACATTTAAGAATAGTGTTGTAACGAAAGGATCTCACGATCAAGTCATCCACTTGATGTCTGTGGCATCGAGCTTGCTTTATTCTAAGGACTTTACATTATGTTTATCAAAAAAGAACACAATAAATGAAATGCCTCTATCACCTACATCTTCCCCAATAATCCTCAGCAAGAAAAAATCATTTTTATCTCCAGTGAGAGGAATGAAAGCTAATCTTGTCCGTTCATCAAAACTAGGCTTTGGAGTAAGTGGGTTGTCTACATGAGGATTATTGTGCTTCATCTTGTATCATATTTGCGTTTAATGCTATCGATTCAGATGGATAACATTTTAGTGATTGGGTAATAATAAAAAGTTCTGAAATATAGGTTGATATTTGAAAACTGCGAGTGAAGGTGTCAAGCAACAGGAATTAACCAAAAAGTAGGCATACCTTCAAAATATAGACAAAAAGTGGTCCCTGAAAAGAAAGCCAACTTCTCATTTTGACAGGCTTTGGAAGCTTCTTTGTTTTTTTCTTTTTTTTGTTTGTTACAGTGGCGCCATATTGTTGAACTCATGACCTTCAACTTGTGAGTCAAGCTTCTAACCAGGTGAGCTATTGGTCTTTGTGCAGCAAGCTTCTTTTGCTGCAACGATCTGGACCGCGTGTATGCGACTGAATAGAAGAGCAAGACCTAAATCCGGCCGGCAAGGGCTCCGACGCATTCCGGCCAGTATCATAGTGTGAAACTACATATGATCGAGGGAGCCCTATATAGATGCCGGTCACCGGACCACGTTCTCCGACGAAAGTGAAATGTAGTCTTTCATGAGAACCATCAAAATTATTAAGCTTTTCTTGATAAGCAAATAATTCACATTAAAAATAAATGGAAAAACAACAGCCACAATTCTTAATTTACATATACCAACATCAGCCCTGGAATCATGAAAAAGACAAATTCAGGCCTCTAATTTTCTTATCCTCAGATTCATTCATTGAGGGTGGGCCAAACTCAATAAACATTATCATACCAAGCAAACTTATCAAACCCTGGCACCAATTGTGAAGCTCTCATTCATTTCATTTTCCTCCTCCATTGAAGCCCAAAGAGGGAGAGAGTAATGAGAAAGAAGCAAGAGCAGCAGCATGAAGAGAAGTCTGAGTTAGAGATCATTAAGGCTGTGGCACAGGCATGGCATGGACACGCCGGCAACACGAGATCGATAAGAGAATGGGAAGCACGCCGGAGAAACTACACGAGCAATCCCTCAAGGTTCAAGATAGAAGCCATCAAGAACATGAGCAAGGAAGTGCCAAGGTGGGACTTCACCGAGTCACTGTGGGACTCATACGAGATCGTCACCGTGTCGCGGCAGCTTGAGACCAGGCTGAACATAGAGTCCTCCATGCCTGTGTTGCAGTGTCCAGGTGTCCATGGGAACAAGTGGAAAGAGAGTAAGAATAGCCTGAGGAAACTGCTTGCGAGAAGTATGTCCAGGAGACGTGAAACCACTAATGAAGACCCTAAAGGTTGAGCTGGGAGTGCCTTAAACTCCCTTTGTTGACAAAACCATCTTTCTTTTTTCTTTTTCTTTTTTTGAAAATCCCAAATGTTCATAGTGATAGAAGATTTGATGCAAAATTGACCCAATAGTCAATTATTCAACAATTTCTTGTAATTATCACTCACTTATAAATGTGAATTTGTATACATGGCTTAATTTTTATTGAATTAAATGCTAATATGACACAATATGGAGGCTTAATGGCGACTTTGGATCCATCTAGCTGACCCCACTTAGCGGGCGAAGAAGCTGGTTTTGGTTTCAGATTTGGTAGGTGGCCTAGTTCTTATTTAAACCCAAGTTAAGTACTCTTCTCTATTTTTCCCCTTTTTTTCTCTTTAATCTTTTCTTTAACCATTGAATCTCGGCATTCGGCTATTATCAACTATCGCGAAGGGCTTCTTTTCTTCTATCACTAGTGGTGGATGCCTTTGTGCTTTCCTTGATAGGTAAGCCATTCAATGTTTTACTGATTAAGGGAAAAAATGTAAATTTAATACCAATTGTTATGAACAAGTTCTAGAATATTTATTTCCATAGCGATGCACAAGAGTGTCATATAAACCTTAGCATGCGAATTTCTCAGTAAGGATGAAAAATACCATAAATTAAAATACTTTCTTTCTCTAGGACAAAGTCAAATTGTCACATTGAATAGTGATTTAAAGAATAAAATGAAAATAATATAATTTTAAAATTATTTAAATGGGTTTATCTGGCAAATCATATATAGGTAGGGAACGGCCCTGTTCGTTTCTCAGTTCATCTTGGTCATGGCAAGCTTGTTCGTGGAGATGGGGGTCGCATGAATTCCTGGCGCCCTGTTTATGGGATTACAGTTTTAAGATATAGGGACGGTCTCCTGGTTCACAGTGGTTGAAAGCACTGGAGTACTTATATTCGGGTGAAACACATTTATATTTCACATCTATAAAGCACTTGTATTTTTTTTATATATGATTTAGACTTAAAATTTAGATTTTGGAATGGTGACCACAGTGGCTCTGGCAAGGGAGAACATTGCAATAGTGTCTAAACCTTAGACACAGTCCACCACCTAAACGGTGGGCTATTTCACGAGCGCATGGCGATTGTGGGCATAAAGAAAATTCTAAATCCACGACTCCTACCATTTCATGTATTTGCAACGTCTATCACTTCTCCTTACCAATATTGGTTCTAAAACACATGCCCACTCAATTCGTGTCACCGAAGGTCCCAACAAAAGTTGGAACTAGAACCGAACAGGCCACACTTCGGATATGGGGTCCAGTTCTGATTCCAATCGAGTTCCACACTAATCCATTGCTCCAATATACTTTTGATATATATATATATATATATATATATATATATATATATATATATATATATATATATAGTGAGTGAGTGCATCTTATGTATCACTTACACTATTCATTATTGCTTGATCATTGTTTTCAAAAGTATAAATATAATAATATTTTTCTTTATTTTTAAAATATTTTAAAACTTTTTAAATTATATTCATGCTACCGAAAAGCAATACGTCTATATCAACGAGTATGTCTGAAGGATTTAGTTTTCTTATAATATATATATATATATATATATATATATATATATATATATATAGAGAGAGAGAGAGAGAGAGAGAGAGAGAAATGTTATATGTGCTAGCAAATCCACACAAATAGATGGATGTTGCATTTAATGCACTCATATACTAAATGATACTGATTTGTATTGATATTAATGAGTGACTAGATGTGTATCATTAGTGCCATTGTCGGACGGTATAAATCATGTAATAGACAATGTTTCTATTAACTCTCAGTTTTCTTCATATATATATATATATATATATATATGGAGAAAGAAAGAGGCTCTTGTGTTAGAAACCAACTTTTATTGTACCCTCTTAAAATTTGTTTTCGATGACAAAGAAAGAGCATTTGTTAAGAGGATTTGCTAGGAGTGCACATAAATAATTTAAAACGGAAATCAAGTATTATCCCACATTATCCGGGTTGACTATCTTCTTAGTCACCATTGTGCTCGATCTTAGTTCATATTTATTTATTTAACGCTTAGGTGCCCTTTCTCTGCTCTGAAGTCTTTGTTCTAACCGTTCACATGTTACTACTTCTCCAAACGTTCAAACCACCTTGAATGATATATCCAAGAATTTTAGTCCTAGTTGGTTCAATGGAGCCCATAATTATCATGCTTGATATAGTCAGTTCGTGTAAAGCACTTGTACTTTGTCATAAATTTTCAACTTCATGGTTCACTTACTACTAGACTTACATAAATGAGCTCTCTCTCTCTCTCTCTCTCTCTCTCTCTCTCTCTCTCTCTCGGAGATACCGTCACCTTTTAAATGAATCTGCAGATACTTAACTCTCCTTAACTACAGAAATTTATTCCTTGTTTTCTGTCCCTAGAAGGTATCCTAGAGTAGGGGAGTTTCTGTAATGTTTTCTTTGTAAAACAGCAAATTATGGGAAGAGCAGCAAAGTGGTTTAAGAGTCTGTGGGGAGGGAACAAACACAAGGAAAAGAACACCATCAATGGAAAAGAGCAGCAAAATTGGTTCTTCACAGGGATCTCTTCAAGTAAAAGACCAACAACTCCATTGTCGTCCGCCTCGGAGTCGTGGGCTCGCTCTTATCAGGACGTGTTCGCTTCAGAAACATATAAGGAGCAGAACATGCACGCCATTGCAGTAGCAGCTGCCACTGCAAAAGCTGCTGATGCAGCAATAGCAGCTGCTCAAGCTGCTGTAGCTGTGGTCAGGCTAACTAGTCAAGGCCGGATTGCCACATTTCCTGGCACCAGCGGCGAGCGAAGGGCTGCCATCAAAATCCAGACCGCATTTCGTGATTACATGGTAATTAGCCAAATTTCTATCATCTGTATCATTTTCATATATTGCTAGAAAGTAGATGAAGGGAAGCAAAAACAACTTTTGGTTGTGTTGGACTTGTGTGGGAGTAGGAGAGACTTCCCCACAGAGTCATGCTTAACAGCATGTTCTTGTCAGACTTTGTATACATTCCGGATTTCCTGATCTTTTCCATTTATTTGCATTTTCATACTTGTATTTGATTTATCTTTCAATGGGCATTTATTTAGCTTGTGTTGATCACGCGATCATGTCCCGTTTGGTTTTTCTTTTTGTTTATTTTTATCTTGGGAAATTTGCAGGCAAAGAAGGCACATAGAGCGCTGAAAGGCCTAGTGAAGCTGCAGGCACACGTTAGAGGCTATCTGGTTCGCAGAGAAGTGTTTAAAACTCTTCAGAGTATGCAGGCACTCTTCCAAGCTCAATCCACGACTCGGATGAACCAAGGACAATCTTCAATCACCATGAACCCAAAGTCTCCCCGTCACACCTGCCGGCACCGAACACTTGTGAGCCTCTGCTTCTTACATATTGCTTTTTGATAATTTGGGTCTGCTTGTTATTCATCAAAAGGGAATTCAATTATCACTGGCTTCAAACAGACTGCATTGCTGAAATGCACTAGATGCTAAAATAAGTGGAACTAATATCCCCTAAACTTACTTTTTAAGGCATGCTGGGGTAGGCAGACCCCTACCTGATGCAAACTCCTGTATTGAACTCCTGACCTTTTGTCAGAGAGCCGACCCTCCAGCCAGTGAGCTGTGCGGCTGAATCTATTTGGTTGTATGTATTTGCTATTGATTCGGTTTGTGATTGCAGCAGGAGAGATTTGATGAAACCAGAAGTGAAAATGCACGCATTGAGAGCAACCAACTCTCTGCTCTCAAGAGCAGTCATGGACTAGATGCAGTAGAGAGCCCCAAGAATGTTGAGGTTGATACCTTCAGGAAGAAATCCCGTCAGGGCCGAGTGGACTCGGTACTTTCGGAGTCATTTGCATCTTCCCCGAGTTCAAAGTCATTTTCCAGCCACACACCAGTCATGTCTTCTTGCTCTGTGGCATATGGCTGGACTCAGGATTGGGGCACACCCCACAGTGGGTGCTGGTTTGCCAGTGCACATAATACCCCCCGGGTCGGAAAGCCCGAATTGCATGATATGCATCCAGTGCCTGTGAGAAGCACAAGTACTGAAAGAATCAACAGAAGACACTCTAACAGCTCCTACTACATGACCAACACTGAACCATTCCAGGCCAAGTCCCGGTCACAGCGCACGACGAAGCAAAGCCAAGATACTCATATGAAGAGAATGCTGTCCATTCAAGAACCAGCTGAAGCTCAGGCCAGATTGAGTGGACTGAGGGTGCATAGGCCTTGCTCATCAGCTCATGAAGCCTTCAGTTTCAAGAATGCCGTGGTCACTCGACTCAACCGATCCCCCGAGCCCAGCCCGCGGTCGCAGCTAGACGGAGATTTTATCTTCTCTTTTCAGCCTCATTGGTAACAATTAAAGCAAAAGGAAGATCCATGCATGTCTGAGAGCACTTGGTGTTTGTTTCATTTTTCTTTCTGCTTTGCTATCAACTTTTCTTAAAAAGATAACCCGTGATTCATCATTTCAATTAAGCAACAATGTTAATCTGTCACATAGACACTTATGAAAACTTTGCTGTTGAATTCTCCAGAGATATTCGACTGAACCAACGTTATCGCAGTGGGTCTCCATTCAAGCGAAGTCCTAGTCTCGAGTTTCCTTGACATTCAAAAGATTTAATTTCATGATTTTAAGTACCATTTCTTGAGTCAACTTCAAATCCCAAGTGGGTAATTTTTAGGCAATCAAGTGAGCTCATTTTGTTCAATAACAGTAACAAAACCATTCAAAGACCCATGTTAACTCATCAATCTCACAATATTGTGAATGATATTATTGGAAATAAGCTTTTCCTGTTAATAAAGGCATTTCCCCATGGTCTGCTTCTCTATCCTCACACTTTATTTGCGAGATTTATGCGCAGGAAAACACAATGTGGTTCATTGCTCCCTTCATAAGTATGTGTAACTGTTTACATCCATGATGCAAGGAAACGGTTATCCAAGCGGAGTAATACAGTTAATTAAAGAAGAAGAAAAGGAACCGCTATAATATGCATTAGTATTCTCATACCTCACTTGGTAAGATTCTTCAGTTCTCATGTGAGTGAGGGCATCTCATGTTGATTTTTTTTTTATCATTTGTTTATCAAATTTTCACATGTATATATATATATATATATATATATATAGAGAGAGAGAGAGAGAGAGAGAGAGAGAGAGAGAGAGCATAGTCTATGAGCATGTCCATCCATGCTCAAATCTAATTAAAGATTTGAACAATTCGATCATTGAAATTTCTAAGCAAAGTAGTATAAGTACTCTACAAAAAGTACAATAGTATTTTTTTAATTCAAAACTTAGTTATTGATCACTAATAGAACTGTTGATATATTAAAGATATTTCAACACAAATGAGTGTGCATATACCGTGTTTTTTTTTCTCTCTCTCTCTCTCTCTCTCTATATATATATATATATATAATGAGATAGTGCTAAATGTATAATGTCTTTAGGTATATGAAAATGTTTAAACTTCTCCATCATTCTATCTTTGAGATCAATAATAGAGATTTCAATTAAAAGAGTGCTGTTTGTATTTTTTATTTTGCATCATGTGTATTAACCGTAAAGTAATTCAAATCTTTTGCTTTCATTTTTTTTTTTTGAGATTTGCCTTTCCCAACTTCCCATTTTCATTGTGCGTACAACTTCACATAAAGCAAGTAAAACTAAGTTTTTCCGTATAGGGACTTGAATGAGAAGCAGGCTTGCATAAGTATATCTAACAAATCTATTTAACAAGAATTAAAGCTTGATGATGGCCATATCCATGAGGCATGAGTATTCATGCAATGTCTCCATACATTGAAGCCATGCTTCTTCTTCTTTTACATTTAAACAGAGGCAATACCAGGATCAGAAGCCCTGGTTTATTTCTTGGAGTTGTACTTAAAAAATGATTTTAAGCATCGAATGGCCTTTATCAGCAACTTGTTGGACCCCCACTTTCTATGCTTTTTTTGGTTTAACTCACAGGTATCTAGAAACCAAAGGACCCCGACTCATCCGGTTTGATCCGGGTTGGCCAACTATGGGTTAAGCTCTCCAAAAACTTCAAGAAAATTAGGGCCCTTTGGCCTCACAAGACTCGAACTCGAGACCTTGCTTAAGCCCCACTTTCCATTATTTTGTTATGAACAAATCCTTAAATCTTAAAAGAAATTTGTGTAGAAACAAAACTTTGACATAACTTTTAAAACAAATTTCTACTCAAAATAAACTCTTAAAACGTATAGTTACTATCTTTAACTAGCAGCTCAAGTTTAGCTCATCTAACTCAGCTCATGTTCGATTCACAATCAGGAACTGACTAAAAAGCCAAACATAACAAGATCTTGAGTTGACTAACAAACCATGTACAACCTCCATTCGATTTGTTCGGCTCGTTTGCCAGCCTATTATAATAAAGGATCTATATATGGGATTGAGCTTCAAAATAAACTCATTATATCTATTTGATATTGAAAATCAGCGTATCAGTAGAAAGGTTGAACTGGTGAATGCAGTACGGGACTGTTAGCAACTTCTGAAGTTCAGGAAATCAATTTAATTGTCTAATGAATTTGATGTTCTCTAAGAGTAAAAACAGACATAATGCGTATGTGCTTGAATGCTATACAAAGTTTATAGAAGATAGTTTGTAGCAATTCAAACTTACTGTAACTTCAATAAAATAAATCCTTATCATATAGCACTATGGGGCATGGCCAATACCAAGCCTTATCTCGAACTAAGTGGGTTCGGCTGTGGGTCTGCTGCGCTGAATCTTATTTGCAATTTATAACAATATGAGCATGGTTGGAACTTAATTGCTATTACTTATTAAGAGGAGGAAGCAGGGAGCCTAAGCACTGCATGTGAAACTTTAGTACAATTTAATGATTCAATTAAAATTTTGTTACTTTTTTCTGAGTATGCATTTCTTTCTTCTTTCTTTCTTTTTTTTTGTATAATGGGGAGGGTGAAGCCAGATACACACCACGGGTATCAAACTCATGACCTTCAACTTTCAAGTTGATCCCCTAGCCTAGTGAACTATTGCTCTTTCTTTGTGCATCTGAGCTTCACTTTCTGGTAAGTGCCTATGAACACCAATAATCGACACTGGTATAATGCTTAAACCCAATTAAATCTTGAACTCACGTTTTCATAAAATCTATTTAAATCTGCTAAGTTGGATTGGTGTGGTATATGAAATTCAAGATCAAACGATTGAGATCTTTAAGAAAATTAAAGCATGAATTGATGTATCAATGGAGTAATTTCTCTCTCTCTCTCTCTCTCTCTATATATATATATATATATATATATATATATATATATATTACATGAATCCAAGATTCATATACTCAAAGAATAAAGATAATGTCAAATTAGCCAAGATCAGTGGCAGATTGACATTAAGGTAAGGAGTTTACACACTTTAAAAAAGAGATATGGCTCACGAATCAAGTTGTTGTGGGCTATTACACTTTTATGTATTGTGAGCTATTATTAGCTTCATCGTAGAAGCTTTTCGCTGCGGATATTGATTCAACTAACAATGGATAAATTGTTGTTCTTTTTTGGATTTGGATCAGTTTATGTCAGTAAAAATTGTTGAATATGAACAATTATGAAGAAGAATTCCAGGCATAATATGGTTTGAGAGCACACATGAATATATGCGGTAAATTGACGATCAATGCATCACAATGAGCAATAGCTCACCTGGCCAGGGGGTTGACTCACAAGTTGAAGCTCTTGAACTATTGCTTATTGAACAAGAAAGCCCGACGCCAACACACCCAAAAAGCTCATTTTGGTCTCCACTCAAAGTGACATGAGAAGAAAAAAAATCAGGTCATATTCAGGTTCACCTATTTTTCAAGAAAACGCAGGTGAGCATATGAACACGACCTAAAACACAATTCCTGGCAATTTCAGACAACACAAAAGCCAAAGTGCACAGAGTCCGAAAATTCGTGTTAATGTCCATCCTAAGTGATACGAAAAGGATCAGGTTGCGTTCAGGTTAACCTATTTTTGACACAAGCGCAACAGTAACGATACAACACAACCACAACCCGAAACACAAATCAGATCCCAGACCGAAACTCCCCTATTCAACCTGGGAATCAATGCACACCTTGAGCATTGAACTCGTGTCAACTTTCTCCAACAACGAAGGTAACACTCAAAACACAAAAAATTTGTGTCCAAAGACGACGTTTCCTAATAAGTGTACACCGCAGTTTTCCTGCCAAATCCAAGTCCAACACAAAGAGCCACGGCTCTCCTGGTTAGGGGGTCAAGCCAAAAGAACCTTCAAGTTCAAGGTCATTAGTTGGATACCCCAGGCGGCCATCTCGTAGTCGTCTGCCTAACCCTAGCTTGCCCATCAAAAAAGAAATTGCATTATTATTGGGACTACACTTTTTCTGGCTTGATTCAAATCTGTCCAAGCCTGCAAGCGTGTGGCCAAGTTCATAATCGATTCTTTACCACTGATAGTGATACTGCGTTCATGATCTTGGCAGCTTCTACCACAAAAACCCATCGATCACGTTAATGAATTTGAGCGACTAATAGAATGCCTTTGGTATCCAGTTGTGGTGGACCATGAGTGAACTCAAATATCCAGATATTTTGCAAGAAGATATGGGCAAGAGCCATTTAAGTAATTGATCTTCTGATAATTGCAGCTACTTTTAGAATTAAATGAAGGTAAGATCCAAGAGAGATCCAGCGAATGGTGCGTAAAAATCAGTTTGACCGAACCGCACCTGGTGAGGAAAAGCTTGGTTTTGGTTTGGATCGTCTCATTGCAGAAGTAGAAGACAAACGCCAATTAGTACATAACCAAATAATGTGACAAGTCGCACATATCTGTAACAGTGTCATGCAATTGCATATAATTACTCTTGATCACTTGTTTCCATCTGTTATCTGCAAGTTGGATATAATTAATCTTCAAAGCTACCATTCAACAGCAGTATATGCATTAAGATTTGTTGCTTGCTCAAATTACTCCAGAAAAAGATATCATAGAAACTTCTCAAGGTGATCTGGTGAGCCCCATCAAATCCATCTTTGAGGGTCACAGCTATAATAAAGGATGAGAGTTTTGTCCATGTAAGAGTCATATATGGTATTTTTTGCAGTTTTGCAATTGAATATGCTAGATATAGATCTAATTTTATTGTTATCAACTCCGACTGCTTCGAGCGATGTGTATAATCTGGACATATATAAGTTGTAGGCGTCTGCATGATCCCCTCGCCTATCTTAAAAACAAAAAACATGAATTTATGAGATCAAATAATAGGACATAGATTAAGTGGAACATAATTAGAATCAGTAAACTTTGAAATCTCCTGAGCTAAGAAGAGTCTGATCTTTTAATCTTCGGTAAAGTTCTCTGTTTTCTGAGAAACGGAATAATTAGATTTGTATATCACTTCTATCACAGGCAAGGATATGGAATTTTGGGTTTTGTATGCTTGTGTATATTTGCAAAGAGTATATGGATGTAATGAAGGAAACTTTTACATTAAAGTAAGCAGAGGAAATGCTTGGTAGAAGAGCCTTGTGTTAGCGTTGATCATTGTGGGAATGTAGAGATGATTATGTAATGGCAGAAACAGGGATTGGTAATGCCAATGCATTTAGATCATGTTATGAAACCTGAGCACGGAGAAATTCATGATCTTCCCAGGGTTAATAAGTTGCTTTCACAAAAGTTGACTCAGGAGTAAATCCTGTAAATATTGAGATTCTGATTGTTGGCTTTTTCTTTTGTTCCTCTTCGATTGTCATCTACCTGGAAGGGAACTCCTATTTTGCTGAACTCTCTCGATCTCTTTTTCTACACACACACACATACAGCAAACCAGTTTGCCTATTATATATATATATATATATATATATATATATATATATATAGAGAGAGAGAGAGAGAGAGAGAGAGAGAGAGAGAGATGTATATGTATATTTATATTGGTGTTTGTATTATGATTACCTGAATATATCATCTTCATGAAACCCCAATTATCAATGAGCGACATGGTGCATATGATGCCAAGCATTTCCCTGGGTTTCAAGGTCTTCGTATGATACCAGGAATCCTTACCCTTCAACTTGGACTGATGTCAATAGTGTCATGCATGACGCCAAATACACGTTAAAAACAGAAGAGAATCTAGCGTACCTATCGAATCTCTTTGATCGATGAGCATATTGCATATGATGCCAAGCATTTTCCTGGTCTAGTAACTCTACAAATAATTCCATAAAAATCGTAAAATCTTGCAGAATTTGTCGAATCATTGCCCTTCAACTTGGATCATCTTGCTTGATGCCAAAATACACCTTAAAAGCATAATAGAACGTAGTTCGAACATCTGTGTGTGTGCATCGAATCTAAGATACTTCCTATCCGTTGACATCCATAATTTTGAAGTAGACATTTGTTCTAACGCTTACCGATGTAGATAACTTGGATATAGGGGTCCACATTGCACCATTCTGAAGATGGGGATCATTATTTAATGGCAACAAGTTAAGAGAGCATTAGAATATGCCTCCAGTCTATCGAATTGCACAGCATCTAAAGAATATTTCTAGTGGAGACCAAAAGCTGTTGACTTACTATGCAAAAAAGAGCATTGCGTCTCTTTATTTGATGGAAAGACTCACCACAAGCCTTTATGATATTGCAGCAGGCTGATTAATGTGCAATCTAGTGGAGCCAAATGAGGCAAGTCTGGACCTTTTGAATTGAACCACTAACTGTAGTGGATTTTCGATTCACTTTTGCCTTTTATGCATTGTAAAAAAGTTAATGATTCTGGGCAAAAAGTGTCCATCTCCTGTACTGTTGCACTCTGTAAAGCCTCATTCATAGCTTACTTTTTCGAATTTGGCCAGTTCCAGTGAAACTAATCACTACCCTCTTGCTTAGCATGGAAAATACCTGTATATAATTCTATGAAGAAATAAATACATGATAAAGAAATTAACAACTTTGTAGTTTTGGTGAATCCGGGTGTGTTGAGCTTACTTAAAGGCAAAGAGATAAACATTTGGATCCTTCAACAAACATTTGGATCCTTCAACATTGTAGAAGTATTTGGCTAGCTATGCAAGTTAAACATGGAAATTTAATCACCTTTTAGTTACTATAATGATCCATCTCTATATACTTATGTAAATATTTAAGGAGAAAAGCAAAAGCATACCTTTGAATGCGATGAGAAACTTACAATTCTTTTGAATAATTTTCTGGTTCTAGTTTTCATTTTCTTGATAGAACTGAGAGACAGCTTCCTGCAGAGGGTTCGATAAAGGTTGATTGAAACCTCTATTTTGATTAGAATCTGATGAAGGTTATGGAGTTGATTGAAGAGGGTTCAATAAATAGACATACCAACATAAGTTCAAGAACTACTTTTCCTTATACTTATATGGCCTCCTTGGAAATGTTATTGGAACTTCCTCATCCTATTGGATCCTCAAGTTTCATCCTCTTAATTGACATTAATAAGTCACTGGGTAATGTACTATTTAAGTGATTCACCTATTGAAACTTGTTATAGGACTTTTTAGAACAAAAAATAAGGGACTTCACTTCATATTTGTTGATTTAAAAAAACTTAAGATAGGGTGTCAAGAGATATTATTCGGAGAACCTTGAAAAAGAGAGGTATTCCATTGACATACATAAATCTTATAAGATACATACACAATGGTGCAAAAACTTTTGTGAGGACTCATGAATGAATGAAATACTCTTTTGAAGTTAATATTGAGTTATATCATAGATCGATTTTAATCCATATTTATTTATATTGGTCATTGATGAGTTAACAAAACATATTCAAGATGGAGTTTCTTGGTGTATGTTATTTGCAGATCACATTGTATTAGTGGATGAGTTTTAAAAAAAGCAATAATAAATTAGAACTATAGAGAAACATTGGAAGTAAAGGCTTCAGACTTAGTAGAATTAAACCTACTATGTTTTATGGTTGTCAGTGTTGGCAATTAATCATCATGTGTAAAAGATGTCTTTAGTAAAATAAAATGTTGAGATAAATGAGTAGTCAAACAAGGAAAGACTATATACATAATGAGATTATTATAAACCAATCAACACTAGCACCAATAGAGGATAAAATAAGAAAAAATCATTTAAAATGATTTGGATACGTAGAAAGATAACCAAATAATATTAAGTAAAAATATATGAAAAACTAGATCGTAAAAATGTTAAAAGAGAAAGAGAACGGCCACAAAAGTGTTGGAAATAAAGTATAAAGAGTGATCCAGTTTATATTGAGTTAACTGCTTGAACGACACATGATAGGGCTCTTTGGAAACAAAGAATGCATGTAGCGTATCCATCTAGAATGAGAAAAGGCTTAGATGTATTTCAAGAAAAGAAGTGTTCGTTCTCACCTACAATACAATAATTGCTAGAAAACCCATTTCAATTAAGTTTAGATATAGCGGTTCTCCTCTTAGTAATAATTTCTAGACTTCCCTCATTGCTTCATGTTGGGGCTAAAGTATCCCATCTAAGCCTTCTAAACAGTTTTAAGCAGCTGCTGAAAGCATTGGTAAAAACACAATTTTGCTTTTCTCTTTAAATGCTATTGTAACACAAGATCGAGAACTTACTTACAGTATTGAGAAGCTTGGTTTTGGTTTTGGTTTTGATAGAAAAAATGGCGCTTCATGTTAAAAAACAAAATATCAGCAACGTTGTAACTGCTACTCGAACTTAATTAGACTTTCCAATCAAAGGCTCCAACGAGCCTGTCTTCTAGTAATAAAAAAGCTTAGGCCCTCATGCATAGCATTAGCTCATCTGGTGAGTTGGATTTCCAGGTCTGCATGTGTTAGGCTTAAAACTCCCATTGTAACCAGAAAAGAAAGGAAAAAAAAAAGAAAAAACTCAGACCCAGGAAGCTTAAACAATAACTCCAAAATTTGACCAAATCTAGCCCATAACATTTCATGTTTTTGAATGCATATTTGATTTACCTTCTTTTAATAAAATTAAAATAGAAATATTTTGTACCGTTTTGTCCGGACATCTCCTTTATACACATTTTTCTGTAAAAAAATCAAATATTCATTTTTCAACGAGCCTGCCGTCAAGGAGCAAAGAGTTCCTAGATTCCGAAGGACGTCCTTAGTCAATTTCAAAAAGATGCCTAGCAGGACGAATGCCACAACACAAAGTCTCTCTCTCTCATTGAGTTGAGATGAAGCGTCGGGGCATTCTTCATATTAGTCTCGGTATCTTCGGCGAATCCCTTCGGCCGTTTGCTTTCGGTGAATAGTATTATGGTCTCCTACAGAGCCAGCGCTTTTGGTATGTGATGCACAGGCAGAAAATGTCAGCCTCTCCCAACCACAAAATGGTGGTCGGCTACGCACTCACTTGTAAGAAGGTCAAGAGTTTCTTGCAACCAAAGCTCGAAGGTCTCGCAAGGCCAGTCCCTTCGACCCCTTACTCTCTTTCCTGTTGCCTCATTCGTGACATTTGCTGATACCAATATGGATTTCTTGGTTCTTTTTTGGTTATCCCGAGTTTTTTTGTTTCTCAAGATGGGTTTTCTGATTTTTCGAGTATTAATGGGTTTCTTTGTTCAATAATGTATTTCCAGTATCTTTGGAACGGAATTTGGATGGTTTTGTTTTAGTGGTACCATCAGAATTTGAACTGTTCGCTTCTATATGTCTTGGTTATCTTTTCCCTGATGAGGACATCTATTGGTGTATGCCAAGCATATTCTTGTCTCCCTGATTTGCAAAGCTTTTGTTATCGTGGCCTTATGGGTATTTAGAAAAAGCGGAAAGCAGTAAAAAAGAATGTCAAATAGTAAAGAAATAGAACTGCCACTTGGTTTGTTTCTGTTGTTATGTTTGATGAGTGATCATGGCCTTCAGATTTTGCTCAGAACAAGAACTCAGGGTATCCATTGTACTGTCTTTCTCTGCCTTAGAACATTGGTCTTCTTGCTTCGGCTTGTGTCGGTCAATCTTGTCTTTCTCTGGATGATTACTTCTTGATGTTATGCGCAAAGGTTTAAGCTCATTCAATTTCGTCGTATTATGGTGTTATTACATTGTTGTTGGTGGTGGTGGCGATGCCAACTTTGAGCCTTGGTTTCATTTAAATTCGATTTGTTAACTAGCTTTCTTTATTTCTGTGGAAAATCCAACTCTGCTTTCAACGTCTTGTTAATTACTATTCTATTTCTTTAAAACCTGGACTCTGTTTTGTGTGCAAGTGATTCTTGGTTCAGAATTGAATGGGAAACGTGTATTTGTATAATTCGTTCTGCTCGAAACGACCCATTACAGCAGTGCCCGTTGAAAAGTCAATTCTAAATGAATGCAGGAGAAAAGGGATACAATTTGTTGCCATTGATAGAAACAAACCGCTTGAAGAGCAGGGGCCTTTTGATGTTGTTTTACATAAGGTAAGTTTCATTCTACAGCTTATTCGGGTGCATTATTTTGGTTCTGTTTTGATAAATATGGATCTACCTTTTAATTGGTGACTCATCTTATTAATTTTTTTCCTTATTCCAGCTGTCAGGAAAGGAATGGTTCCAAATCCTTGAGGTAATTCTGGTGTGGAAAATTTCTGTTTTCAATTCACTGTAATCTAGTTTATCATCTTTTCTTGATTTTTGAACTGATAGGCATTAGTTTTGGGTATGTTGTACTAATTAATAGTTCACATATATAACCTTTTTTGGGTCTTATGGAGATACACAGATGCACGTTCTTTAGAGCTTTAGATGGTAAGTTTTCTGCAAAAGGAAAAGTTGAAGTTGCCTGTTATGTAAATATGATCAAGTCGTGATACTACTGAAATTGTGAAAACTGTAAAGCTTTTCAGCACATTGAAATGTGTAATATGATTTAGTGTATGAGCCATTTTCGAACTCTGGATTGAATGTAGTAACTGAAAAGGAACACGGGCGGAAGGATCTTTCATGCTTGGCAGAACATGCTTTGTTCCTAACTACTTAGATGTTCTTATGGATTTAAATTTTAAACCTTAAGATCAATTAGCTGAGCAGATAAATTCTTTCTTGATGCAAAACTTGTTCTGGGACTGTCCAAGTTATTTACTGATAGCCACTTGGAAGTTGGGCAAGACATAATTGTGGCTAAACAAGAAGCCGTTCTTAGTTGGCCTTGTTGAGTAAGAAAACATTAGAACAAGCTGTCATCATTTCTGGGGTTAAGAACATGTCACATCATGATTTTAACTTTTTAATTCTGCCCATGACTTTATCCGTCATTGGTGGAATTTGTGCTTCTTATTACATTGAAATCTTCCCTGTTTGCAGATTGAGAATGCATTGTTTCTTTACTTATCTGGTTTCAGTCTTGTGACTTTTAGACAAAGAATCAGCCTTTTAGAGGAGAACGAGTCAAACGTCTAACAAGCCAATGACTGCCAGGTTTAAATACCTTCAGGGACAATTCTGTGATTGACTATCAAAGGAACACATCCCTTATGAAGTAAAGAATATGGAAATTTGCATGCGTAATGAAAAAAATGTTCTCTGGCTCTGTGTATGGACCTTGTTGTGGTGTCATGTAAGTAATTACAAGTACTGTTCTCTATTTGTTAAACTGAAAAATAACCGGCTAATTCTGTTTTAGGACTACAAGCAATTACACCCTGAAGTCACTGTTCTAGACCCTCCTGATGCCATCCGTCACTTGGACAATCGCCAATCCATGCTCCAAGATGTTGCTGATTTGAATCTTTCTCATTCTGAAGGTATTGCTTAAGAGAAATTTAAGTTTTGTGGAGGAAGATGCTATTTATTATTGTTTCATGGATACATACAACTTTTTGTAGGTATAGAATATGATTTTTTTGTAGTTTATGATGTCTTAGAGTTCCCCTCTGGACAAGAGTTCCTATATATGATACCTGTAGATGTATGGGTCTTCTAGTTTGACACTATTGGCCATATAATGGGCAATCTGCACTGCAGAAAGCTGGTTGTTATTTAGCATCCGACTTAGCTTAGTCTCTGATGAGGCTAAAGTGTTTCACATTCAAGCGACTGCAGCATATATGAGCTTCAAGGGACAAAACATGAATGTCAGACACACAAGTAGACCAAAAAAGACTCTGGATGTTTGTATATGTATGCACATGTGTTTGTCTAGCACGGTGAGTGGCAGTTGCTGGTTGGGTTCATGTTGAACTCTCAAAGGCTGCCAATATTGTGTGCAAGGAACCTTCATGGCAATTCTCGAGGACAGAAGAGGCCCTCCCTTTAAAATCTAGGGGAGAGTGTGTGTGAAAGAGATTAGGAACCTCCACCCACAGTCTTAGCTATCCGACACACTTCGTTCTTCCTTGATCTAAACATGTAGGTCTGTCTGTCATCACATGCTTGTAGGAAACATACATCGAATTGAGTCATATCAATGAGAAAGCTTTAAATTCTTAACTTTAACTGCTCTGAAAACACATTTAAAATTGCTTTGTGCACATGTACTGTTGATTTTAACTGCTCCAAAAACACATTTAAATTTCATTTAGACAGAAAGAAATCTAATTTAACTCATATTCATGCTAAGGGGCACATGAAAATGCATCTACAACTTTGGTTGAGTGGATATTCAGAAGTTTCTACATTAAGAATTTAAGAGATAAAATGTTTAGGAGCTACAAACACATGCAGATATGATGTAATATGGTACGGACATAATGTGCGCCTGAATGTTAAACCACTCAATAATAAACCACGAAGTCCTGCCTGCCCAAATGCATGACTAGATAGTGTTTGTCGTCCCACAGCCAAACTGATGGCAAACTTTTAGGGAAAGTGACCATATGAAGCTCAATTTAAAACTAACCTGTTGTAAAATGACATATGTAACCTACCTGATATTTTTTCTTACCACCAATTATCTATTTGTATTCCTTTTCCCGGAGCATATTCTATCATAGTGGAGCATGAATTAGGAAACCCCTTATCCAAAGAATAACCATTGGCCAGTTCGTTCATATTTGATGATGGCAGGGAAAGTTCGTGTTCCTAAGCAGCTGGTTGTAACCACAGACCCCGGAACCATTCCTGATGAGGTTGCAAAGGCAGGAATAAAACTCCCTCTTGGTAAGAAGGGCATCTGTTTTATCACTGCATTGTGATTTTCATAGTTCAGGGAGACTTGACTTAATTCCAGGAGTGCAGTTCAAGTTTCCTGTGTGTGTGTGTGTGTGTGTGTGTGTGTGTGTGTGTTTATGTGCTCTGTGTGCATCTGTAGCTGTTGGCAGGGAGAGTTTATAAAACATTTTCCTGGACTGTAGAGAGGTGCCTGTGTGTGTGCATTTCTATAAAATTCTTGCATGTGTATTAGAGAGAGTGAAGATGCTGAGATGGATGAGTTGTCAATTGTCATACAAGGAAATACTATGTATGTAATGAGGTTATTAGAAACAAATTGAGAGTGGCACTAATAGATGACAAAATGAGTGAAAAACGTTTAAGATGGTTTGGACACGTAGAAATATGACCAAAGGAAGCTCTGTTAAGAAGGTATGAGAAACTAGATTGTGAAAATATTAAAAAAAAGAGGAAGACTACAAAAGTATTGGAAGGAAACAATAAAACATGATTTAGCTTATGTTGACTTAATGGTTAGCATGACACATGATCAAGCTCTATGAAAACAAAGAATCCATGTAGCTTTCCCCATCTAGTATGGGAAAAGTCTTTGTTGTTGTTGTTGATGTGTATTAGAGAGCGCATTTCTTCTTTTTATTCTACAAATAATTGATGGTGTTCCTTGTGTATTACAGTTGTCAAACCTTTTGTTGTAGACGGAACTGCTAAGTCGCACGAACTGTCTCTTGCCTATGATCAGGTGTCATTGTCACAACTTGAGCCTCCATTGGTGCTTCAGGAATTCGTTAACCATGGTATATTTTCTACACATCATATTGTTGTGAAAGTTTTCTATCTTTCAATTATTTTGAAGTGCATCTATAGCATGGTTGCTCCTGAAGTTCCACGATGAATCACTTCATTTTGTGCACGCCTTCCTTTCTCTATATGTTTTATCAAATATAGGCCTGCAATAATCACTGGAAAGATACCCTCTATAGCAAACTTTTCAATTATTTTTCATAGGTATGACATCATGTTTGATTTTTCGTTGGCTAAATCTGCAGGCGGCGTTCTGTTCAAGGTTTATATTGTGGGTGATTCTGTCAATGTGGTCAGGCGGTTTTCACTACCTGATGTTGATAAACGAGGACCATCAGGTTGTGGGCTCATCCCATTCCCAAGGGTATCATGTGCCGCAGCTTCAGCGGATGATGCAGACCTGGATCCATGTGTTGGAGAGCTTCCTCCTAGGATTTTGCTAGAAAAGCTCGCAAAGGAACTCAGAGACAGGCTGGTGAGTTCTTGACCTGGAGAGCTATTGGCGTCATAGATTACAGTTTTATGCTATTGAATGTTCACATTAGTTTTAGAGCATGAAGCATTGCAAGTCCACTTATTTGCTCAATGAAGATTTTCTAATATGTTTTTCATTTTCTTTTGCTTTGTTTGGTAGGGTCTACGGTTGTTCAATTTAGACATAATTCGAGAACATGGGACACAACATCGATATTATGTTATTGACATCAACTACTTTCCAGGTGTGTGACTTGTTTTCGTAATAGCAAATTGTCCTTACATGTCATGGCTCAACTTATCATCTGAATCTAAATTGTGAAAGACATGTATCTGTATATGAAAGACATCTAAATTGTTTGGTAGGGTCTACAGTTGTTCAATTTAGACATAATTCGAGAAGCATGTAAATGCACATGCTTCCTTTCCTTCCTTGTCTGCACTAACAACAACAACAACTAAGCCTATCATAATTTGTAGAATCCATGGTAAATAAGTCCGACAAAATTTTATGCTGGCTGTCAGAAGCCTAACACAACCCTCCTCCTTTCTTGGGACCGGCCATGCAAGGGTGGTCCCTTATATGGGAGGAGTTCCTTATATGGGCGGAGTTCCTTACATTTGATACCATCTAAACTTATTTGTTTTAAAGATCACAGTGCCCAATAATGTTGGATATGAAGGAAACGTGTCAAGTTATTTATTAAGTAGAGAGTTTAAACATAAAGAAGCACGCAATAACGTGGGAAATTGCAAGTTGGAAGAATACAAGGCTTAGAGAATTCAAGAAGAGGAACGTGAAGAAGATGCATGGAAAGTTATTGGAGCACAACAGGATTTGTGTTTAAAAATGAAGGAAAATCAAAGCCTTATGAAATCAGTATCATAGTCCCATATTGAAGCATACTTGGATCACTTTATTTTGTTAAGAAAAAATATCTAGATTACATAACATTGTTCTGAAGGACAAAGCACAAGCGTAAGTGGATAGTTTGATAATAGGAACTATCATTAAAATGGCAGTACTGTTCACTTCTAAATAATTACCAAGCACTAATGGAAATTGGTATAACATGGCCCACAAATGCAACTCAAGTTGAATAAGATCAACATGAGAAACAAAAGCATGGGAAACTTCAACATTAAGGAAAAAAACAGGGAGGAGCCGTGAGCTAATTAACAAAATCTAATCCTGAAGCATCCTAGCAAGTAAACCAATAATTAATATATCCAATTCAAGCAAATTAAGGACATCCAATAAAGGTACAGAATGCCAAAACTTATAGCAAGTAAACAACCAGTAATTACCAACAGCCCTTTGAGTTGATGCTGGCTCTGAGGCATCCTGTTGGACAGATTTTTGCCGTTTCGCTGGTCCATCAGATGATCCTCTCACTATTTCCTCTCCCGCTTCCTCATCTTCATCAGCACCTAACTTAACAGAGGCACTGAAAGCTTTGACTTTTGCTTCAAGCTGAATGCAAGTTTCCCACTTGAATTCGAAAGAATAGATTTCTGACTCTCGTTTCCTTTATTATCTACTAATGGCCTCTTACTAATGACTCTCGTTTCCTTCCATGTCTGCACTGTTTTAGAAAAATGAATGCTAAAGAAATTCATCTTTTACCAAGAAAGATAGTTTATGTAATCTAATGGTGGTTGCTGTAAAGCATTCCTGGTATTTAAGTTTTCCATCATTGGATGCCTTTCCAATACTTAATCGGAAGTGTCTTCATCTCATTCAAGAAAACTCTACAAGCGGCTCTGTCAACCAACCCTAGGACAGTTATCTTCTAAAATCTTAAGCTCACTTCAATTAGCGTATATCTGCCATGTCCCCTCTGTCCTAAAAATTCATAGTTTTCCCCTTATAATTGGGCAACCTTTTGTTTCATCTATATAATTCATAAATAACTTTGTAAGTTGTTTTCATCCATGTACAGGATGAATTTGTTTGCGGAAAATCTCCTTCATGTTTGAGTTGTTAAATAGAAGTACTTGGGTTTACTCAACTGGCGACATAAAGACTGGTGTTGTCACACGTAAACGCATTTCATGATGGAAATTTGTAGTGTTGGTATTTTCCGAATGTGAGGATTATAAGTCTGCGTTTTGACCCGTAACTAGTTTAGTGGTTATGCTGTGACAACTGGAAGTAGTTCACGTGAGCTACTTTCTTCAAGTGCACTCCTGGCTGCGATCTCGTCAATAGAAAAGAAAAGTGTCTATATGCTTCATTTCTGCACTGACAGGATTTTGATGTTAGAAGTACCCATTTACAGTAGCTAATGGGTTTTGTCTTGTGCACGATTGTCTGGTCCCATGATGTTTTGAATTTGTCATTGAGCATATTTTCACCCTCTTGGTTCATAAGTCTGTTTGAACTAACCTTATAGACTTGAACCTTCACTGAGATTTTGTGGTGAACCATAATGCAGTACATAAACCAAATTAAGTCTCGGACGTTTTTTTTTCAAGCCAGATGTTCTGCTCCACAGAGCTTGTGTATTTCAACTATTTTCTTTGATTGGAGTTCTCGACTTCTTGCAGGGTTCGGCAAAATGCCTGGATATGAACACATTTTTACGGACTTCCTGCTAAGCTTGCGGCAAGAAACCACGGAGCCTGATGAACATTTTCAGTCTAAAGAAAGCAAGTGTTTACCCACACAACCGTTACCCTTTTAACAATTGATTCGGGGATTCGTTATCAGCTTAGTGTAATATAAACTAATTACTGGCAAAAGAGGCGAAATCCGCAAAAAAAAATGGAGCTTTTCTTCTTTTGCCCAGTTAATATCTTTCTTCCTTCTTTCCGATCTGTTTTTCATTCTTGTCTGTATTTGGTGCAAATGTGGTTTCAGGACATCATAGGAATACCTAACCGAAGTTTCAAAAAAAAAGTTATTTTCTTGTAAGAGAAAGCCTTTTCATGTAAGACACATTGGCCCTTCAGTTGGCGGCGGACTTGGAAAATTTTCTGATGTGAGGCAAAGCTCATGGTGAAATTTAGGTGAGCAGTCTATAATTATTTTAAGCTTCAGACTGCTGGTGTGGATTATTTTGGATTTGGATAAGATGTTTCTAGATTTCTTTTTGGATTTTGAGTGAGGAGGCTGCTGCACCTCGCCCCTACTGCTGCATTCAGTGCCATGGTGGTTAATGGTTCTGTAGGACCTGAATACCTGACCTGACAACCTGAATGCCGTGGTTTTGAAAGGGGAAAATTTATATATAGGTTGACCTAAAACCAGCCCAAGTGAATCCAGAGCATTAGCTGAACTGGCAGGACGCTCTGGCACCCTTGCTGCTGATGGAGAGTTCGACTCCTAGGGGGTTGCATGTATGTGTGTGCGTTCGGCTTTGACCTCCCTTGTAACCTGGAAAAAAAGCCCAAGTAACACATTGATCTTGCTTTAAGGCTTGTTTCTGGTTGGTTATTTTCAAAAGGCTGAAGAGTTGGAAGGAAATTATAAAAATAAAACATGATCTTGTTTTTCTTATTCATGAATGCTATTATGACAAAATCCAGAGCATAATGGCAACTAAGGATCCTTTTAGCTGTCTCCATTTGTTAGCGTGGAATAAGGCTTGATTTTGATTTTGGTATTCAATGCAGCTTACCGATTTAAATATTTTGCTTGTATTTTTATGTATATAAGTAAACCTTTGAGTCAGATACCTGAAACCAACCGAGTATCATGTTTGCATACAAGGTGGCCTCATAGGGTGGAAACCAGTCTCAAACTTCTCATGAAAAAGTTTAAGAGAAGCTTACTTACTAGAACGTTCAAGGCTGTTCTTACAGCAAATTGTCATAATCTTTTAATTTTTCTCACATAGCGATACCGGAATTCGATCCAACCCAACACAATCTGATTCCAGTTGGAGCAACATAAAGAAAGATTTAAACTGTTCTGTAAGCAGTTCTTGCAAATCAATAAGATCATTTGTAACTCAATCTACTTGGTCCTCTATGATTGATCTGAAACTAAACCAGAGCCCAAAACCATATACTCGCAGATTTAATGAATCTCTACCAACAAGCTTGTGGACCTGTGATACCCAAAAGAATGAAAGTAGAACTTCTTTTTCCTGATAAAGCAAATGACGAATAGGGTCGCTCCTGATTCATTAGCACTTAGGTGAGACCATCTGCATATATTGATGCATAACAAGGCTTAAATCCACTCAGGAAGAACATGTCTTCCAACTGGATGGATTCATCATTAACACTTTTAAAAAAAAATTCTTTTAGTTTTCAAAAATTGTAACATGATCTTTTCCGGTCTCCCGGGCAGTTTAGGGCTCGAACAAGAACAGGTAATTCCAAATTGAAACTGAAATTGGCCCAATCCCAGTTTGGTTCCACTTCCTAGTTCCAAGAGAACCGGCCATGTCACGCCATGAGGGACGTTCACCTTGCATCAAATCCTTTGATATGCTTTAGTTGAGTACTTTAAGACAAAAACTCACTGGCCAAGAGAGCACGAGAGACTGAAGTCCCATACCTGATATTTGTTTTGATTTGACAAAAGGAAACCACACCCACATAAGGAGACTTTCTTGGCTACCGGGAGCACGAACCCTAGTTGCCGTCTTCGCCCTCGTGGAGCTTCCTGCTTTGACCTTACCACAGGAGCCTTCCACTTGGAGGACCTATCAGTTAAACCCCATACCGAATAGACAGTATCTAACCAAAGGGATCTCAAATTTGAGCCACATTGGGTTTATATTGACATGACCTACTTACACCTACATTTTGTTCTCATAAGGACATAAGAAAGGATGTATGCATCCGTTGGAGGGAATTAGTCAGTTCTTTCTTCATCCAAGGTAAGGGTGTTCCTTATGGAAGGATTCAGACTTCAGAATAAGAAGAAAGCATGCCGAGTAGGTCTGTGCGGAGCAACCCGACATAACAAAATCAGGTATTATGAAACATAACCTAAGACCAACCTGACCAATTTGCATCTTTTACATAGCAGCATCCGCAGTATGAAAATCGAAGTATCAAGGTTAATAAGGTATCGGATTTGTTATCAGCAAGTAAGGCATCAATTTAAATTACACTTATACTCATATATAAGAACAAGGGAGCCTATTCGAATTATCCAGATATCAAGTTAATGAGTCATACTATGAATTATGAGAAAAAATTATCGAAGGCAAGTTAAGACAAGTATCGAGTACAACAGAAAACCAATTTGAATTCATGCCCAACATATCTATTATTAAAGCGATTAACTTATTAAAACGTCTTATGAAACTTTTTAAAGCAAAAAAAAACTTTTACATGATATTTATTAATTCAGAAACAACTTATGATTGGGTGCCAAGAGATTTCTTTGAAGAATCTTGAAAAAGAGAGGTATCCCATTAACATACATAAATCTTATAAGAGACAAGTACGATGGTGAAAAAACTTGTGTGATGACTCATGAAGGAACGATAGACTCATTTGAAGTTAACATTAGATTACATCAGGGATCAACTTTAAGTCTATATTTATTTATATTAGAACAAAACATATTCAAGATGAAGTACCTTAGTGTATATTATTTGCAAATGACATTGTGTTAGTGAATGAGTTTAAGGAAAAAGTTAATAGGAAATTAGAACTATAGAGAGAAACATTAGAAAATAAAGGCTTCTAACTTAGTAAAACAAAGATAGAATATATGGAATGTAAGTTTGATCATTTGGTTACTTCAGAGGACATAGAAATTAAAATTGGCACACATTGCATCCCTTAAAAGAAAAGTTTTAAATACTTAAGGTCAATTTTTCAAAATGATGAAAAAATTGATAGAGATGTTATATAGAATTAATGTTGGTTAGTTAAAATGGAGAGGGGCATAAGGTATTTTGTGTGATAAGAAGATACCAATAAAGTTAAAAGGTAAATATTATAAAGTAACAATTAGATAATCATCAACATGTGCAAATGTTAGAAATGAAAGTATTGAGATGGATGAGTGGCCAAACAAGGAAAGACCGTATACATAATGAGATTATTAGAAACCAATTGGAAATAACACTAATAATAATAAATGATAAAATGAGGGAAAATCGTTTAAGATGGTTTGGACATATAAAAAGACGATCAATTGACGCTCTCAATTGACGCTCTCGTAAGAAGATATAAAAAACTAGATTGTGAAAATGTTAAAAGAAGATGAGAATGACTACAAAAATGTTGAAAATAAATTGAGTTAATTGTAGTTTATATTGAGCTAACCGCTAGCACGGCACATGATAGGGCTCTCTCAAACAAAGAATCCATATAGCCGACCCCATCTGGTATGTAAAAAGCTTAGTTGTTGTTGTTTATGTATGCACGAACACACACAAACAGCATGCATACACATACACACCAAAAAAAATTATATTTCATCTCCCTTGAAATCCAATATATGTTTCACAAACCAGATATGAAAAGTCTCAAGAACATATGAAGCAGAAACATGATCATACCATGATGCAAACTATAAGGGTAACTTATCATGTTCCACCACAACCCAATCCCAAATAATCATTTATTGGAACTTCATGTCAAAGACACAAGCTTATATATGAAGAGGGATGATAACCCCCAAAGAAATGAGAAATCCACACTCCATGTGAGAGCTAGAGGTCCTGGTCAATAAGATAATCACCAAGCCTTTCGACAATCATGTTGCACTGGCCTGGAGTCAATGGCTCGTCATAGATTCCAATCACCAAAGCCAGGTTGGTTTTTTTGACAGTAATACCACCAGACCCCTGCAATCAGGAGAGTTGATTAAGTTCGAATCGAAAAGGAAACACTCAGCATTCTGCAGAAACAGTAGCCAAAACATAAAAGATGCTATTTCAATTTGAAATGTTTCTCATGATAAATATGTGGAAAGAAAGTCAGGATTCACCTTTGTCAAGCTGCAATATGGAAAAGTAAGACAAGGCAGCAACTCCCAATTAGACAGTATGTAAAATTTTGATTCTTACATAGCATGAAATGCTCAAAACAGTGACGGGCACAAATAGAGTTTTGACAGAAACTATAAGCCATTGAGCATGCATTTCACATGCATAGGTGATGCAGTCACAGGAAATTCACCATAACTTGAACAGTGAAGAATTTAACCACTACTAGAATAATAGCTTCTCTTGAGACTTATTCAGGCTTACTGAAGGATTGATGTAGTACACTGATAGATCATGGACAACATTCCAATTGATTAAGCATTCCAAATGACGAATCAAGAAAGATCAAAGTAAGACAAAAATGGAACACCAAGCTACTAGAACAAATTACTGCCGAACCAAGCCAATCTTCAAGTAGAAATTTATCATCCTCAGTAACCAAGCCAAGGAAAATATTAATATCTTTGAGTGCAGAGCTAACTAAAAGGACCTCACAGAAACCAAACAAAGAGTAAAAACTTCTACATTTTTGTTCTTTCTATAGTTTTATATACTCCATTTGAGTAAAACAAGCAAGAGTGTTAACAAGAAATTAAATCAAGCGATCTTGGGAAAACCACATAAATTAAGCATCTTTCGCCAGCGAGGTGAATCTTTCACGGGAAAGAAAAATGGTTCTAACAATATGAAGAGATATAACTGTGAGAACAAAACACAAACATCTCAATACATGATAGTCGCATAAGCAGCCAAATCCATGGCCATATCCTACAGATGCATCTGTCAATTCCTTCACTTTGAAAGAGAGGTAATCGATCTCCCAAAAAGGAGAAAGGAAAAGGAGAGGTAACCAAGCATAATCACATAAACTAATAAGAATGAAGAAATCTGAACAGGAGTTAGATTACCTTCTTCCCTCTGATGACAGCCCCCGGCTCACCTTGGATAACCATATACTTGGTGGAACCAAGGTACAATCCGGTCGGTGCCAGAGACCCTGGCTCTTCAAAATCAGTCATGATCCCGGCAATCTCTTCAAGCTTAAACTGCAAACCCAGCACCGCAAAAGAAACGGCCATCAACAAATAACCCATCAAGATCATATCCCCAAAATCATCAAGTAATAACATCAAAACGGAACACACACACAGACCTGAGGGAAAGTAGCACTCTGAGCCCAGACACTGCCATCGTGACCGATAATCGCGGCGGCAGAGAGATGGCTGCCGTCGATGTCACACATCAGATGGTCATCGACATATGTTTGCCAAGACATCGCTGCTTTGTCTTTCTAGCTAGGACGGTTTGTCTCAAAGGAGTGTCTTTCGATCTTTAGTACCTCTCACTATGAAAGCCAACCAGCACTGGAGGAAGAAGGGAAGCGGAAAGGTTGGTATTTAAGCCAATAAGTTTGGTGATCTCCCCCCTCTCTCTCTCTCTCTCTCTCTCTCTCTCTCTCTCTCTCTCTCTCTCTCAAAGCAGCCTCCCTGGATTCTCTCCACTTGGCCATTGCAAATAAACGCCCCGAATCCAGTCTGTCTGTTCGTCTTCTTTTTTGTATTTACTCTGCCAACCTGGGTAATTCACCAAAACTTTCGCTATTTTCAAATTTAATCAGATGGATCTTCTTATCAATAGACGCTAGTGAGTATTCACCGTACTCTTTATAGTAGGGTGCATACTCTCCCTCGTATATACTACATGTAAACATGCAGAGCGCGTAAATAAGCTGAATGAACGGCACCCAGAGCGGCACCTCACGGGCCGGGCACTTTAATGCCCTTTTCGCAGGAAAGATCTCAATATTTTAACTATGGCAAATGCATAATCTTAGACATGAATAATCGATTTGAATTAAAATATTGTTTTACTTTATATTTAATATATTAAATATTTTTTATTTTACCATCTCTACTATTCATCTCAAATATTAAAAGTAGAGATATTTACGTAACATTATGTGTCGAAAGACATTATACATTTGTTACTAATATATATATATATATATATATATATATATATATATATATATATATATAATATGTGTGTGTGAGATGTCCTAAATACATAATACTTTTGAATGCACAATCTCATATGAACATCTTCGGATCTTTAAAATCAAAATTTGAATTAAAATAAACATTATATTTTTATACTTAAGTAATTCAAATCACCATTATTGATGTCAAAAATGACAAAGATGCTTATGAAAGATTATACACCAAATACTATCCACTACTCATATTCAAAGTGATATATATACATATATCACTTATGTATATATGTTGTCACTTATACTATCCGCTACTCATATTTATTCAGGGATGATATTAGTGTAATAATAATATCTTTCATATTCTTTTAAAATCTTTTAAAAATTTTAATTTATAATTATATCATCTAAAAGTAACGAGTGAGTATGTTACACGATTCTGTTTTTCATATATATATATATAAGATCAAATCATATCCATGTTTGATATTCTCTTTTAGATGACATGAGTATAACTTAAAAAAATTGAAAAAAAATCTTCTTAAACGGATGAGTAAGCATCGTGAGAGATGGGCATGATCCAATCACCTATATATATATATATATATATATATATATATATATATATATATATATAATATCAGGTACGACATCGGGTTGATACCAAGTGGGCCAAATATGGCCATCCCTACTTTTAATAATAGCTGCCACGAACAGCAACGACCATAGCCTCTTTCTGCGTATTCTTCAAGCTAAGTAGCTTTCTCCGTGTCTTTTTCGAGTGAGATATATATTCCGGAGTGCTGTTTCTTCGTCCCTTAATCAAAACTAGCCGATTCCCCTTCTAACGAGGACATTATCATTGCAAAGATTTTATTCTTGAAGTAAAAAGGAAGAATGACCCTAAATTTTATAAGACTGATTAGTGTGTGTGTCCGCGCGTGCACGCGCATGTATGTGTTGTTTACCTTTCTTTTTTTCCATTGAAGAGTTTTTTTTCTTCCTTTTTTTCGGTTACGTTGGGGAGGATGAAGCCAGGTCTGTGAGCTCAATCATCGAACTCACTACCTGCAACTTCCGAGGTGAGTCCCCTAACCAGCTCTCGCTCTAAGTACATGCTTGTGTGTGTTGCACGCAAGATATTTATAATACATCATAATCAAGCACCAACCCTTACGATTAACATTGACAATTAAATCTCACATGATTGAACGACTGCGAAAATGGAAATATTAGAATATGGCTGTTTGACAATATATATATATATATATGAAAGAAAACTGGGATATACTTAATCGGTATCATACTTAATATACTTAGTAGTTATAAGATGGTGTAAAGTGATGGATTCCTTTGCATTTATTACTGTTGTTCCTACAAGTACACATACATATGTTGTCCATCTAATTCTTTTTATACAATGTCATGGTCCTTTTCCCCTAAAGTTTATTTTGACAACATTATTGAAGAGGACGGTAGAATATATTTTCTTTATCTAAAAAGTGGTTCTTCTTCTCTCTCACTCACAATGTTATGGTTTTCTAAACAAGAGTCTAACAAGACATGACCGGTTCTTAACCACAACCAAACCGGCTGAACTCGGAAATGGCGATTCTAATATTTTCCTTGAAATGTTCTCATAATTTTTAAGCTTTTTTAACAAAATTACCAGTTCCAGACTCAAACTGAAACTATTCTGAAACCAAGTTCCAAAACCGAAACCGACCCTAGACCAGTTCAGTACAGTTTCATGTTCCTGGCTAACCGACCAGACATGTCTAGGCTTAACAGTTTTTTTTCTCCCAATGAAAATGAAAACCATGACTATTTGGGATGGATTTTTTTGTAGCTTTGGTTGGGTGATACGAAGGAGGATAATGAATTCTCGAATCTGTAAAAAGCCTTATCGTTGTGAGATAGATTTCGAAACTGTAGCTTTCGATCATTTAATTCACAGGAATTTTTATGGTTTTGCATGTTCTACACAGGAAGATAAAGCTCAATATCTCATACGACTTTTTCTTAACCCAGAAATTTTGAGAAAATATATGTTTCTAAAATATGCATTTTCAAAGAATAATTTGCCTTAGATGTTTCGACATTCACGTAATAGTGAAGTAATGTATCAAAAGTGGCAATTAGAGTTGTAACTCGATCTGGGCGTGCTCATGGCTCATGTCATTTGGTCATTCAAAGCAAGCTGAGCTTATTTGAAGATGAAATAAATACAAGTTTAATAAACCCAAACATACACATACATATATATATATATATATATATATATATATTTTAGAGAGAGAGAGAGAGAGAGAGAGAGAGAGAGAGAGAAAGACGTGCGAGTGTGAAGTGTGAATGTTAAAGGTATTGCACTATACAAGACCACACAAACCTGAACTGAGAAGCACATCCTGCTCGCAGCTCCCCAGCTACCGTTATTTGGTTCTTATGATAAATGGCTATCACCTAGTTTGGCAGCGGTATTGGCAAGTGCCCTCTTTGAGATTTCCATGCAAATTTAGGTCATGGATGTCTTTTCAAAAACTTGAAATCCTTCGAATAAAAAAGAAAAATTGAGAATAAATACAGTTTCCCTTGAATTATAGAATGGCACTTGCGTTGGGACACAAAGGTACCAGAGGAGCTGGTTCATTCATGTCGGCATTAAAACAAGCTGCTTTATTCATGTGATCATAAAGGAGTAGCTTTATTCATGTGGAGTCTAAAGTAGTGAAGATATTGTTAGAAAACTAAGCATTTCCAAACAGATTAGCTCTGCCAACCCATTTTACAGGGCGCACTATCAGACGCTTCCATCCCAAAACTTGAAATTTTGTGAAGGTTTTTATTGGAGGCCTTTCTTGGCCCTTGATCACATAAAAATGCATAATGAATTGTGAATAGTTTAAAAGAGATAGAGAGAAATCCCTAAAAGTGCTGAAAGGAAATGCTAAAATTTGATTGTTAGTTATCCTTAAAATTAAATGCTAACATGACACAAGATAGAACACTATGACGACTAAGAATCTACGTAGCCAACTCCTCTTAGCATGGATTAAGGCATTGTTTAATGAGACTATTTAAAAAAATGGGGTCAAACTAAGGGGGAAGAGAGAGAGAGAGAGAGAGAGAGAGAGAGAGAGAGAGAGAGAGAGAGAGAGAGAGAGAGGGGGGAGGGAGACATAAGATCACCAACGTCTTAGATTTATGAAAGAAACAAGGCCTCAGCAAAGTGTTTGAAACCCAGCGAAAGGAACAGTAGAAACAAGCAATCTTCTTAGAGATTTCCTAGATCTCGAGCCTAGAACAATATGATGACTCCACGTAACTTCAAAAAATAAAAGAACGCCTAGCCACCAACAAATACTCTTAGTTCTCATAAGGTTTTCTTGAAAACCTTACAGTTATTTAAAAGCAACACCTCAACTATCCATGATATTCGTGGCTGATAGAAGGTAATTATAAGAAGATTCAGAAAATCACAGCCCACAATAGCGAAATATAATTGAATGGAGTGGAAGATCTAGAGGCCCTGGTCATAAAGGTAATCACCAAGCCTCTCAACAACCATGTTACACTGTCCTGGTGTCATTGGCTCTTCATATATTCCGATGATCAATGCTTGATTGGTTTTCTTAATTGTGATCCCACCAGAACCCTGCATGTAACCAGGCAATAATGACAAATAAAAATCAGTTACATAATAGAAACCAAATGCACAAAACAAACAATTGCTAAAGTGACTCACTAAATCAGCTCTAGTTGCAGAATTTCATAAAAATAAAAGTGTAGAACCAGAATAAACCATCCCACTAACAATACGACAAAGAAAAATCAAACCACAACATGAATTGTACAAATGAAGAAGATAAGGAAAAAATTGGTTTAACTAAGAATCTAGAAGAAACCAAAGATAAAGGTTTGCATGCTTAAATAAAAACACTTTAGAAAGATGGAGAGCAAGGCCTCTAAAGTATTGAAAGGAAACAAGAAAACATGATCTCTTGCTTTTGGATTTAATCGTTAACATGGCACAAGATCAAGCTCAACGTTATCTAAGAATCCATGTAGCCACCCCACTTAGCGTAGGAAAATGGTTGGTTTGGTGCTTTTATAATGAAACGAGCTTGCTATATGAATGTGCTACATTCTACCAGATACTAGACTAAAGCCAAATAAAGGACAACCCTATAATGCAGCTGCCAGTTTCAAGTCATATTTCATCCCTTTCTACCTTCGATTAATTTTGACAATTGCAGAAAATAAAATAATCTCTCTCCCTTTGTTTCCCTAGCAAATAAACCTTATATGTATTCATATTTCCTTTCATTTCATCCGCGGATTTCACTATCGATGAAACACCATCCAGTCTACTTCCATATGGCTGCTGAATCTGTTGATATCCTGAAACCATGAAAGGGCCATTTCCTCACCATGCTGTCAAACTCTCTCTTCATAAGAAAGGAAACTTTTCAATGTGCAGTTACAACATGTCAACCTGATGTTATGAGAGAAATCCAACGTTCTTTTTTGCTGAAATCCTTCTCGTGCAACAGCTAACACAAAAAGAGACATGCTAGGACAACTAGCAGTAGTAAAGAAAATTTGTTATTTAACCAAACAACAACTAAGCCTTTTCCCATACTAGACGGGGTCGGCTACATGGATTCTTTGTTTCCACAGATCCCTATCGTGTACCATGTTAGCATTTAACTCACAATAAGCTAGATCATTCTTTATTGGTTCTTTCCAACACTTTTGTGGTCGTCCTCTAGCTCTTTTAATACTTTCCAAATTTAATTTTTCATACCTTCTTACAAGTTCTTTTTTTGATCTTCTATATGTCCAAACCATCTTAAACGATATTCTCTCATTTTATCCTCTATTGGTGTCACCCCTAATTTGTTTCTAATAACCTCATTATGTATAGGATCTTTTCTTGTATGACCACTCATTCATCTCAATATCTTCATTTCTGTCACACACATCTTTTGTACATGTTGATGATTAACTGCCCAACGCTCAGAATCATAAAACATGGCAGGCCTAATTGCTGCTCTATAATATTTACCTTTTAACTTTAATGGTATCTTCTTATCACAAAGAATACATGATGCTCCTCTTCATTTTAACCAACCACCATTAATTCTATGTGTAATATCTCCATCAATTCTTCCATCACTCTGAAAAATTGACCCTAGGTATTTAAAACTTTCCTTTTGGGGGATGCAATGTGTGCCAATTTTAACTTCTATCTCCTCTGAGGTAACCAAATGATCAAACTTACATTCCTTATATTCTGTCTTTGTTCTACTAAGTTGGAGGCATTTGCTTTCTAATGTTTCTCTCCATAGTTCCAATTTTCTATTAACTTTTTCCTTAGACTCCTCCACTAATACAATATCATCTGCAAATAACATACACCAAGGTACTTACATTCCTTATTTAACCACTTAACTTTTTTTAAGAATTACGCATTTCAACTATTTAAGAGAAAAGGCAAACCGTAGTAATACAATAATTAAATTACGGTCAAGCCGGGTAAAATTCCTGATCAACGAAAACTAAGTGATGCAGCCTTATGGATGTTCCTTTCTGCATGCATACGCCAAGAGATGGTCAGCAGGTGGCTGTCAAAGAACCGGCTAGAAAACGTCAAGATAGAGGGAACCAAGATTCTCCAATTATAGTTGGTATACTGATGCACAAGATTGCAGCTTATTCGACTCTTCTAGTTATGCATGTCACAGGGAGGTTCTTACAAAGTGGTAATATAGATTAAGAACAATCTAAATTCTTAAAGACCAATAGAAAATATTCTCAAACATCACTCCGAAAGCACTAACATTTTCTTTTCTTTGACAAGAAAAATGTTCGATATTTACTTAGATTGGACAACAAAGAACTAAATGTAAAGGGGGAAATGACGGCTGAAAAAGATGTAGAAACTAACCCTAGAAAACTTAAGAAGTTCATGTGACACAGATTGATCAAGAACCAACATATGAGAAAAGGAGAAATTTGCATTTATACCCCCCATGAAACTCGTGTTGCATACATGATACATACCCCTAACAGGGGTATGCAAACAATGCAAGTTTCTCTAAATAATCTTATAAATGATCAACATATGCATGACTGTCTGCATTGAGTTGCTATAAAATCATCACAAATTAATAGATCTGGAAGAGTTACATTAAAGAGCAAAAAAGTATTTATGATTATAGGATACCTTCTTCCCTCGGATGACGGAACCGGGTTCGCCCTGAATAACCATATACTTTGCTGTGCCAACGAACAGCCCAGTTGGTGCAAGAAATCCCGGCTCCTCAAAGTCACGGATGATCCCATTTATCTCTTCAGGCTTAAACTACACGTTCAGAACACCGAGACAACAAAATCATCGGATCTGAACTCGATAAATGCAATGTGAAATGATAAAAAAACTAAACGCCAATGGGATCCACATAATGGCTCCGCAAAGAAAGATCGCTTACAAAGAGTATACCATCATACGCAAAAGAAAAGAAGTTCCTACTAGAGTCTATGCATCAAATAATTTTGAAATCATATGAAGCAAGTAAGCCGTAATCGTGATGAAGTCAAAGATGGAACATTTTAAATACGAAAACCACAAAATTCGGCATTTAAGAATAATGGAGACCCACAAAACCAAATGCTTGCATTTCTCTATCAAACTAAAAACAAACATCGAAAATCATTGTTCTAAATGGCATCAAAGCTATCCAAATCCAACGAAACTCGAAACTATCATTCACGTAGAGACTAGAATGAAGATCACCAATTTGATTCAGATATAATACGGTTACAAATGGCAGCAATAATATATGAAAAAAAAATCGATAATCAAGCCATTATATTCCTCGCACGAATTTTGATACACCGGGCTTGATCAGAATCCAATGATTCGCCAAATCATCAAAATAACGAAACGGGTGTCGTCGAAATCGTCTGAAAACCAGCGCAATGAACACCAACTACCAAACCAATCGTGAAGTCGGAGAAAATAGAACCTGAGGGAAGTTGGCGCTCTGAGCCCAGACGCTTCCGTCTTGGCCGAGAATGGCCGCGGCCGTGAGATGCTGGCCGTCGATATCGCACATCAGATGGTCGTCGACGTACGCTTGCCAAGACATCTCTGCAAATCTCGCTTTCTCTCTCTAAGAAAGCTCTCCCTCCCTCTCTACAAAAGGCTTCTCTGGCTCTGTCTCTCTCTCCTTAGCCTTCGGGACTCTAAAAATCGGAGCCTACCGTGCATTTGGGATCTCATTTTAAGAGGGACGACGCTCCTTCAGTTTAGGGCATGCAACGAGAAAGTTTCTTCCCTTTAAATACGTGCTTCCCCATTTATCCTTCCGCTTAGCAGTTACACCCGTCTATGGTTGAGATCCGGATGACCCGATCCATACTTGTTCAACTAACAGACTTAACCTGAGAATCAACTCCATGCCCTCAGTACTACTTCACCCAGCCACCTTGTGCAGGATTTTCTTCTAATGAGAAGAAAATGGGGACGAAAACCTTGAATGCTACTACTGATAGTTCTGCATTCTCCATCTCGAAAAGGTCCATTTCATCTGACACTAATTAACCTACTGTAGATGTCTTGATTATCACCTTCGAAGTCGATATCTAGGACATGACGATCAGTAATCCACTGAAAAGCTTCCCTGACTGCCATTACTTCAGCAGAACTTGAAGCGAGTTCTCAGAAATTGGGGTCCAAATTGCCTGTATGAAACCTGATAGGGCTGCGATAAAGGCACCACAATGATCGTATATAACTGCCATGAATCCATACTGTTGTGAAGCTCGAAAAAAGGCAGCAACTAATAGCTTCTTGTTGTTGAACTTCGGGGTTGGTGATCGATGTCTACGTAAATAGATGAAGACTCCAAGCACCAGAACAGAAAATAGATATTATCTGCTTCTTGTTGTTGAATTTCGGAGTTGGTGATCGATGTCTACGTAAGTGGATGAAGGCTCCAAGCACCAGAACAGAAAATAGATGTTATCTTTGAGTGCGCAGAATTTATCAAGGTATAAAGATCGGATTTAGATTCATTGCCTGACAATGATGGAGTCTCCAAACAGCCACTGTCCCCGGGGAAGAGATCAAGACGTGATTCAAATCTTCATGCTCACCAGATAATTGGCAGTTTGCAGAGATTTGCACACCTCTATCGTCCAACCGACGCCTCGTAGGAAGAATGTCATGCACCCTCGCTAAGTGAAGTTATGAATTTTTGAAGGAGAATGTGTGCCTGCCAAATTTTGTTCGAGTCACCAAGTATGGTCGTTTTGCTGGAAGCTACAGACACTGCCACCCGATCCCCTACCACTGAGTCTTTTCCTCGAGCATCCCAGTGCCATATTAATTAATCCCGAGTGGGTTTGTGATGAAGTGGGGTCTCCTATGCCTTCCTCTGCTATGTTCTAGGATGCCGTAAAAAGCCGTTAGGCGACATTAAACGTTCCCCAGCTGGCTGATCTTCATGTCGATGTGATTGTTGGAGTATTCAAAGATTGAAACATCTAACTTTTATATCTAGTTTGCTCCATTTTATTGGATTCATCAAGAGTTTCCATCTAAAAGATGATTTCAGGGTTTATATCAGAAATGAGTTTGTGCAAAAATAGCACTGCTCAAGGATTTCCCTGTGGCCCTGCTCATGCAACTCATTTCTTCCAGTGGCCCTTCTCCGAAGGAACTTATGAGTTTCTTTAACTTCGTGAAGGATTGTCACCGGAGTCAAGGGAGAGCATAAAGGCCAAAGAAGACGCACAACAAAATTAGGAAGAATAAAAAAGAGAAGAAGAGGATTCACGTTACCCTCATACGGATTATATTTTATTTTTTATCTCTACCGTATTCGCTATAGTATTTATAGCCAAAAACTTTCACTAAAAACCGGTTTCGTCTTTCCTCTTCTCGGCTCTCGGTTTTTTATCTTTTAGGTAACGCGTTTTCCATGAATTTATTTTCGAGAATGGCTAGTGTTACATTTCCCATTTAAGCCAATCTTTATAACATACTAGCTTTTACCTCCTACTTTTATAGGTTTTCCCAAGTCATGCGAGTTATGATTGCAAGTATAATTGCAATCGATACATGTTGTATAGTTTTTTTTGTATACAATACGTTCTTTCCTACGTAACAATCATCAAATTGTAATTTAATATACTTTAAACAAATTTTAAACTCATATTTGCAACATGCTTTAAAAAAATCTTTTGTTATGTCTTTGGTCAAAGAGTCTACCATCATTAGTTGTTATATATGATATGAATATCTCATTTCTCTTAATCATATCATGAAAATAGTGGTACTTAAACCTGATATGCTTTCTTTGGGAACTATCAACAACACTCTTAATAAGAGTAATTGTTGCATTGTTGTCACAATAAATCATAACTGACTCGTTGGCTATATCCAACCTCAAATCATATATGAAGCAGTTTATCGAAACGACACTCGTTACCGTCATACAACAAACAACATACTCAACTTCTTATGTATGCAATACTATACAACCCTCCTTCTTTCAAGCCCAAGAAACATCTCCACCTCCAAATAAAAATATTTTTTAGAGATTGATTTGATGTCATTTTTGCTCCTACCAAAGTCATCTAAGTATCCTACCACTTTCAGTTTATCTACTTGAAAACACAAATTAAAGTCTTTTGGTTTTTAATATATCTTACAATCTTTTTCATATCTATCTAATGCTTCCAAAAAGGATTACTTTGATATCTACTTATAAGATCAAAAATGAAGTTGATATCATTTCTTGTACACAACATAGCATACATCAAGCTATCAACAACTTGTGCATAAGGAACATTAGGCTTGTTATCTCTTATTGGGATAATCAATCATGCTCAATTTGACTCCTTTCACAACGGATGTAGTTGTAAGTTTGTATTGACCCGTTTTAAATTTTTTGAGGGTATAATATATGTATATATCTCGAGAAATCTTTATTCTAATAATATAGGATGCCTCTCCCATATCCTTTATTTTGAATCTTGAGATTAACCATGACTTTGTTTTGCAATCATCTTATTGTCATTCCCGATTAACAATATTTCATCTACATATGACAATAGAATGACAAAGTGACATCTACTATTCTAAACATATACATAATGGTCAAGTTCATTAGCCACAAACCCAAGTTTAATTATGACATTCTGAAAAGTCAAATACCAATGACGAAGTAATTGTTTAAGACATTTAGGGATTTTTCAACCTATGTACTTTATTCTCTTAGCATTTAACAATATATTCTTTTTGCTATTGTATATATATGATTTTATCTAAATCTTTATTTAGAAAAATAGTTTTTACATTTAACTGAGGTAAATCCAAATCATAATATGATGAAATTACCAGAATTATCCTTATGGATGCAAATTTTGTAATAGGAGAATATGTCTCAACATAATATATCCCTCCATTTGCGAGAATCCCTTTGCAATCAACCTTGCCTTAAATTTGTCGATAGATCCATTGACTCTGTATTTCCTTTTCAAAACTTATTTATAGCCTAGGACTTGCCTTCTTTTTGGCAAAACAATCAATTCCTATACTTTGTTTTTCTCAATGGGTTCAATTTCCTCATTTATAACTTTTTCCTAGTCTCACGATTAAGATGAGTCAATAACTTCTAACATATCAAGTTATCAGTCATCTTATCTGATTCCACCGAATTGTATACTTCCTTTACAAGGTAAGTGTGATAATCCATTGAATAGTACAATATAACCCTAGGTCTTTTATGTCCACTTAAAGTTTCAGTTTATTCAAGAAAAACATCATTATATATAGGTTCAAATGGTTTTTTATTTAGATCTACTAGATCATCAAAACATTTATGATCATTCTCGATGATGTTATTTTTAGTATCATCTAAGAATTTAACATCATTGTTTTCTAATAATATATGGTCCTTATGATAAATTGATATCCTTTATAACCTTTAGGATATTCAATGAATAGATATCTTAAGGACCTGCTATCTAGTTTATCCCTAGACATATCAAGGATCTTTACATGTGTGATAGATCCCTATCTCCTTAGATGACTTAGGTTTGGTTTCTTTCCAAATCACGTCTCATATGGTATAAAAAATACAATACTAGATAATACTCTATTTAGTATATACATAATTGTATTTACCATTTCTTCTCAAAATACCTTTGATAGAGAAACATCTATTAACATAAACCTTGTCATATTCAGGAAGGTCCTTTTATATCTCTATACTACAACATTTTGTTGAGCTGTCATGCTCATTGTATTTTGTTTTGAAATACCAAAGTTTTTATAAAATTCTAAAAAAATTATAGAGTTGTATCCTCTACTTCAATTAGATATTAAGAATTTGATTGTATGTCCTAGTTGGTTTTCAACTTCGTGCTTATATTCTTTAAATACCTAAACTACCTCAAATTTATATAGTAAGAGATATACATATTTATATCTCGAATAATCATCGATAAAGGTTATGAAATAGACCTTACTTTGATGTGATCTCTCTAAATGGTCCAAATAAATGAGTGTGAATGATCTCTAATATGATTATTGCACTAGTTGTGTTTTTGAAAAATGTTTTTTTTGTCATTTTTTCTTGTATACAAGCTTTACACTTATTAAAAGTGTTTTCCTCACATCTAAACAGCAAGTCAAAGTTGGATAATTTCTTCAACTTTTTCAGACTTATATATCCTAGGCATTTATGCCATACATTCACATCGACATTAAAGGTACAATTAATATAAGCAGAAGAATCACTATTTTCATTAATGCTAAGTTTGAACAATCCATGTTAAATATCAAACAGTACAGAAAAATATATTCTTTTATGCATCTCCACAGTTACCTTAAGAGAAATAAACTTGACTTCAAAACCTTTCTTAACTAAGTTGGGGGCTAAAACCAAATCGTACCTTATTGATGACACAATTAATACATCAGTTAATACAACCGGTGTGCCTTGTACATGTATTGTAAAGGACACAACCTGAAAGACATGTGAGAAAATATTATTTTCTATATATACCAGATGTTCTTTTGGTTTATATTCCTTTAAGTCCATAACTCATTTCTTGACTTGGGAAGTGGTTTCATATGATTTATTAAAAGATTTACTACCTTTGTTTTTATTCTTTTCAAACTTTCCGTTTTGTTTATTCTTTCTTTAGTTGGGTTTGGAGCTTGACCCTATTTGATCTTGATCTTAACTTTTTTATTTTTATTCATTTACTCATTTTCAATTGTTACTTTTAGGAGTCATTCAGAAAGATTTGTTTCAAGCCCTAATCTAAGGATAATGGCAACCATATTCCATAATGGGAGAAGACTGTTTATGATAGTGGATATTTGCATAGCTTCAAACATGATCGATTTCGCTACAACTAAGTCTTTAACTATTACCAACATTTGGTTCACATGTTCTACTATATTATCTCATTTTATTTTCTAGGAGTTGTATTGTTGTAGTAACAATTAGACATATAACTTACCTATAGTATCATATTTAGTTGTTGAGTCAAACAGCTTCTTAGCGGTCTCATATTTCTCGAAGACGTTATATATATGTGAGTGTTATGGTTACGACGATTGTATCATCTTTAAGGAATGTTTTATAAATTTCCTTCTCCTCTTCTATTGCATTGGGAGTAGTGATTCTCTTAGTATATAATCCACACACTCCAATGTAATAGCCAATGGGATAGTCTTTTTCATGTTTGAAAATTTAGACCATTTAATTTCTCAATTTTTCTTAATTTAGATACACAAATTCTAGAATTTATTTTTAATTATTTGGCAAAAATAACAATAAGATTGTCTAAAAGAAAAACATTCAACATGCAATATATAACAAATAAGATGACTAATAGCCAACCATCAAAATATAATTTGCAAAATATCCAAGTAATGAATTGGAAATAAATCTAGGTACTAAAAAGTAATTTCAAATAATACATAGGTGCCATTTTGGAATATTCTTAATCTGATTATCTTATTTTAGAACTAATATGGGGACAAAGCTATAATTTTTCCTATTACCTTCACTATAATTTTCCTAAAAATTAAGCGATAAATCGATAATTTTATCTAGTTTCATAATAATCCAAAACAACCAAGGAGAAAACAGTAAAATTATGCTCACTTTTTCAGAGATTTTAGAAACTCATCGGGAATAAAATAATAATTATGCCCTTCAATCCAAATTTATAATTCTGCTTGAACACAGTGGGTAGAATCATCTTTTCGCTCAGTGGCAGACAAATGAATACCTCGTACATCGAAGGACAACTACGTAATTGAACATGTTGGTTTTTTATAAATTTCACAAACTACAAGAGGATAGAATTGTCCTTTCATTCGTTTAAGGACAACATCATCTTTAGACTTTAAAATATTTGAAGTTTTTTGTAATTTTGTCCCATAGTAGTTCACTATTTTGCCTAATAACCAAGGGCATAATGAACTTTTCAGGTCGATGTTCGAGGCGATTTCCTGAAACCGCGGTGAAGGCAATGTTTGTCAGCATTTTTCAGAAAAACTGCGGTTTTATGCCGTGATTTTAACGAAAACCATGGGCGGTTTTCAGTTATAATTGAAAATTGTGAGAGAGGGAGAGAGGAAGGAGAGAGAGGGAGTGAAAGTCATCTTCTCCAATCAATTTTTCTATTTCTTTATCGATTTTCTTTTATTGATCCTCGACAGTCTCAGGTCACCCGTAGCTTTGTAGATTTTGATCAACCTAGCTCTAATACCACAAATGAGTTTCTTTAACCTCGTGCAAGATCCTCTTTGGAGTTCTCAGTCATGCAACAAAGAGTGGAATGGTCGAAGAAGACAAGACAATAAAAACATAGGGATAAGAAGAAAGGGAAGAAGATGGATTCACAATTACCCTCAAACGGATTATTAGGGAAGATCTTTGTATTTTATTTTCTATTTCTATTTTATTTTATTCCTAAAATATTTTTAGTGAAAAACTTTCACTAAAGACCAGCTTCGTCTTCTTTGTCTTTTCTGTTTTGGGCCTTTCTGTTACAAGCCTTTGTTTTTATCTTTAACATATATGCTTTTATCTTTTAGGTAATGTATTCATGAAAAATCAAGATAGCCTGTCTTCCCATTTTTCATGAATTTATTATGGTCAAATATGGCATTACAAGAACCACGGATGAACAAGAAGCTTGTACGTGTTGGATCTAATTAGGAGGCGCCATTCTAACCTTTTTCTTGCTTTCCTCTTTCATGATAAATCTTATTGTCTCCCCCCTTTAGCAAGACCAGGTTTCGTGCAACTTAAGTATCTATTCTAATAAGTTGAGATGAATGGTGCCTGACCCTTTGTTCAACCTGGTCCTTTAAGATATAGCCATCCATATCTCTGAGCCAGAAATTTCTGATAAGCGATCTAGATTACCTTGACAGTGCCAGCATCCATGAACTCCGCTGGAGCTCTAGTTGTGAAATGCATCTCAAAGCGAAAGCGCTTCTCATTCAAAAGATACCCCACCAGGCACAACTGATGGTTTGTGTTGAGGTCTACATTGTTGCATGAGATCAACATCAACTCCCCTTCTTCCTCATTGAGTAAACTTAAATGTTTAGAATCTGTACTCCATTCTGTTACTCCATAAAGAGCTGGAAAGCACCTACCAGGCCACCAAGAACACCAAATAAAGAAACTTACACAAAGACAAGAAAACTGAGCACCAAGCTAGAGAAGAACCTAACCACCATGCCAGAGAAAATAAATCGAGAAAACATTAACTCGGTAAGTGTGCAACCATATTATCCTCATCCCTTCAACATTCTGGCATTTACTCCCCATTCGACCTAAACCCATCAATGAAAGGGAAAAAAGACTTGCCGTTTCTTTAAGCAGCCCAAGTCCAGAGATTCTATCCCCAACTGTACGCAGATCCATGAATGATGAAATTTCGGGTTCGCAGCAAATTGGATAAATTTCGGGTTCACAGAAAATCCATTATTATGTGACATAAATATAATAATGAATGGATCTTATGTTGAGAGAAGATATGGTTTCAAAGATTAGAGGACATTGTGTTTAATCTCCCATTCAGAAAGTAACGAGAAGATTTTTGTAGCACAAAGAGCAAATAACTCGCCTGGATAGTGGGATTACTCACAAGTTGAAGGTCACGAGCTTGATACTTGGGACACGCATCTCGTTCTACCTCCCCATTGTAACAAAAAAAAGAATTGACAAATTAATTGCTTTGAACATGACCATAACAACAAAAATAGTGTGTTTCTCCTTCTTGTATTGTGCATCAACCAGATCATTGATCATGCCCAAGAACAAGGACGGTACAATATCAACATTCATATCAATTGATGCTCAAAATGTGAAACCGGCGATGTTTTCCTGGAGAACAGGAAAAATAAACAACACTATTTAAAAGACCTAAATAAAGAGGTATTTTACCAATTTGCAAAGTTCAGGAAAGAGCACTTGGTGATCACTAAGTTACAACTATTCTTAGGAAAGTAAGGAAATATAAGAAGAAGAAAAAAATTTATGATTTTGTGATTGCGCTATTTTACTCATTATAGTGACTATTTATAGGCCTTTGTTGAGGTAGTAAAGGATGGGTCTGTTTTTTTATGGACCATGTGTCTCAGTAACTTCCATTTCCTCCTTGTTGCTTTCATACTTCCAGATCCGTTGAGGTCATGGATATGGGTTTTGTCCATTAGGATCCCTCGAGGCTTTTGCCATGCATCCTCTCTCTTGAGGCTCCCGAGTGTTTGCCACATGTCCTCAAATTTTCTGCATCAATAGTTTCATATGATTAAGAACAACTTATAAGTTTAATTGTTAGATAATGAACCATGTAAAACTTTAGAAAAGCTACAAAAGTATGCATATTTTGGGTCATTCATGATCGTATGCTTGAATGATGGAAAAGGAGATTCATAGATATTCTAAGATTTCTTCCCTAAGTTTCCATCATGTCTCATATGTAAAATCTTCATAAGCAGTATGCATGTTTTTTTATTTTATTTGCAATACCTAAGCTTAAAGATGTAATGTATGGAGGTTTTGGTGTCGTGTACTACTTCACACAATTGTTCAACTTTTATAAATTTGAAACTTCATAAACTCATACATAAATATCTGCTTATCAAAGAAATAAAAACACCATATCAAGTTTGACTATCTAGGAATATAATTGAAATGCATACATTATTCTCTATTGGGGTGGCAATTTGGGATGCTGACCTGAAAAGTCCATCTTGAGATCGGGTTCTAGCAAACCTAGGTTGGTCCAGTGTGACCCAAAGCAGGCTAACAAAAGTCAGGTTGGGTGCAGGTGTAGCTCAACTCGACCTAAATCTGGCTATTTTTCCTTACACGTTTGGGCTTCTTAACATTATTTTATATAAAAAGTTGCTATTTTTAAAGTTGTGTCAGTTTAGGCAAACTCGATCAGGTCGAGTGAGTATAAACTATGCAAACTGAAATGAGGGGAAAAAACTGGTCAGATTAGGCTCAACTCGTTTTGGCTAGAACCTGAAGTGACCTAACACAAATCCAGCCTATTCACTTGATTCGCCATTCATATTCTCCAGGAATATTGCAATCTAGGTCATCTATAAATATTTAGCTTAGAAAAGGGTCTTAGATCTATCAAACATTTCTTTATATAGTTAAGGAGAAACATATAGATAGTAAATGAACCGTTTTCTATACAACCAAGAAGTAAATGCTAAAGTGAATTCTAAAATGCATCATTACATCCATGAAGAACTAAAGATTGAGCTACACAATACTATGTTTAAGTTTAAATGTACAAAAAATTTCTATTGTTCTTGTGAAATATTGCTCTTTTGATGCCCTCAAATAATAGCCAACTAGTAAGTTAAAACTATATGTAGAGAGAAACTAGATCCTACCCATTCATTGTTTTTGGGTGGTACAAGTATAATTTCAAATTTTGTAAGGGGCTGAAATATATTTTTATTATACTCATGCTACTCAAAAGCATTGAGTGTGTAGGTGTTGGCATGGGCAAGATCCACAAACTAAATGCATGCATCAAGCATTTAAAGAGAATGAGAAATCTCTTTAAATTAATCCTACACCATCTTAAAATATCAAAATCATTTGACCTTCTAGTATTTTCTCACCTAAATAAATATTCAATTTAGTTTTCCTTTTTTCTCTTAAACCTTGTAGCTTCATTTTACTTTTAAGGTATTTTTTCTTAAAAAAACCTTGGCTTTTCATTTTGTTCCAATATTATCCAACTCGCTAGCACAAAGTTGTTTGTAGAGTTTTCTCTTGATTGAGAAATACTAATATTTTTAGGTTAGATAAGGCTCTAATATGACATATACTAAGCTTTAAGTATATATACAAAACCCATGTCGTCCTTTGTCTCTAGTGTCTAGGGTCATGCAGGATGGGCTAAAACGCCCTATCCACAATATGGTATCATATTTTCTAGTCCATCCAGCCCTTATTTTTCTATCATGCCAGTTTGACAGCTTTATCAATCATAACAAGAGCAATTGCAAGTTAGAATTTAAAATCTATTTAAAGAATAAAATCTTTGAAATTGAAAAAGAGGATATTCTCATTCATTTACCGTGACCTATGATGACACCAAAATAATAAGATAATAATGTTACAAGACCTCTAATATGTAACATATACAACAAAACATAACATTTCAACATAGGATTTTTCTATACTAAGTGTGATCATATGAATAAATTCTTAATAAGAAAAGTAAAAGAGAACAAGCAGTGATTGATAATCATCTGTCATTCATACGACTAAGTTCTACTTGCAAAAAACGCAAAGGAGAACAGGCAAATAAATTTATACTTGAGAGAGCGCAAACCATAAGAGAAAGGAAGAAATGGCAAGGGACTGAGGGAGGAAGGGAGATAAGGGAGGACGAGCTAGTGAGAGAGGGCGGACTAGGACAAAGCCGCAAGAGAAGGGGGAAAGAGAGAGGGAGCTCAAAGAGGACAGACAATAATATGAGAGAGCAAACAAAGGCAAAATCGCAAGAGAGCGAGCTCAGAGAAGACAAAACTGTGAGACATGGCGAACTAGGACAAAGCTTTAAGGAAAGTGTGAGAGGGAGGGAGCACAGGGAGGAAGAGGACGACGCTATGAATGAGGGCGAATTAGGCCAACTCGGCAAGTCCGTACAAGGAAGCCAAAAACCATTTTTAGAAAGAAATCTAAACCAAACCCGAGCCATATAAACCCAAACCGAACTTCATACATCGATTCGGGTTTTCGGTTTAACCCGAATTATACGTACCCTTAGCCATCCATACAGTAACCACGATATTTTCTTGCGAACCCAAATCACCGACATTTATGAAGAGTAGTAGGATGTGACCGTCATTTCTGTAAGATGAAGCGAGGGGAAAACATTCTTTTTCTCTCTTCATTTCTAGGGCTTCACAGAAACCGCTCGAAGAAGGAAATGATAGACATTTAGGGAAGAGGAAGGTGGTGAAGACCCCGAAAGCCATCGGGCAACCATAGGATTCTGAGAGCAAGAAAGGGAGGTACTCTCTTGCTTAAAAATAAGGAGTATTTGGTGTACAACCCAATACATTTTGGGTAAGAAACTGAGGAAAAGCTGTAACAGTGAAGAAGAAGACGAAGAAGAAAGACGGGTGAAGAAACTCTAGAAAACATTCAAAGGGAGGTGAAGGAAAGAATAGAAATTTCAAGGAGAAGGCGGTTAAGCACAAGCAGGCAAGATGAGGATCATGATCAAGGGAGGCGTGTGGAAGAACACGGAGGACGAGATCCTCAAGGCGGCCGTCATGAAGTACGGCAAGAACCAGTGGGCTCGCATCTCGTCTCTCCTCGTTCGAAAGTCGGCTAAGCAATGCAAGGCAAGGTGGTACGAGTGGCTCGATCCCTCCATTAAGAAGGTCAGCCGTTGGCGCTCCATTTCTTCGCCTTCTTCTTCCGAGCCTTTTTGGCTTCCACTCTGTTTTTGTTGCTAATCTTGCTTGTGCTGGGAAATCGCTAGTTTTTTTGATCTCCCATTTTCAGTTTAACATATATTTTGTCTTTCCCCCTTGTTTTTAGGTTACCGTTTGCTGTAACAGTTTGCTACTGCGATTTTTGTGTTTGTGTTTGATTACTTCGGACATGGTTGTGAGGGTTTTAGCGATTTGTTCAGAGTTATTCGTGTTGTGCTGCATTTCGCATGTTCTATTTCTCTATGGTGATTAACTACAGCTTCGAATATCTTTGAAATCGTGGGTTTTGAGAGACTTTTTCTTTCTTTGATGGGTTTGTTCAGTGCATTTTCTTGGATTCCAGAGTGTCAAGGCTGCTCATTCACTTAGTCGGCTAATCGTCCATCCAAGGTTCAAGGTACTTGTGGGAATCTTTTCACGCTTTGTATAAGTGAAGAGAAGTTGATGTTTGATCTCCCAGTGGGTGTTGTCATGGTTCTCTGTCCTGTTTTTGGCTAAATTAGGGCATGCATGTTTGGGTCGGTTGATGACGATTTTGTTTTCACTATCTTATGTCTGAATGAGATTATGAACATCTTTTACTCAATGGGTAGCATAGGAACATGTAACCTGTTTACACAGCTTGTATTTGTATTCATTCATATGTTTTATCAGCCTTTTTCATTAAAATGAATCTTGTCTTTGGAATTTTCTCCCAAAGGATCAGTGGTACTGATGGTTTTAAATGGACTTGATTTCCAGACGGAGTGGACTAGGGAAGAAGATGAGAAACTCCTGCATCTTGCCAAGCTCATGCCGACACAATGGCGGACCATTGCCCCTATAGTTGGCAGAACCCCTTCACAATGCTTGGAGCGCTATGAGAAGCTCCTTGATGCGGCATGCCTTAAGGATGAAACTTATGAGCCATCAGATGATCCCCGCAAGCTACGTCCTGGTGAGATTGATCCCAATCCGGAATCCAAACCTGCCCGTCCGGACCCTGTTGACATGGATGAGGATGAGAAGGAAATGCTTTCAGAGGCCCGGGCTCGGCTTGCCAATACACGTGGAAAGAAGGCCAAGCGCAAAGCTAGAGAGAAACAACTTGAGGAAGCAAGGAGGCTTGCTTCCCTTCAAAAACGCAGGGAGCTGAAGGCTGCTGGCATTGATGTCAGGAAGCGTAAGAAGAAGAGGAAAGGGATTGATTACAATGCTGAGGTACCATTTGAGAAACGACCACCTCCTGGTTTTTTTGATGTCACTGACGAAGACAGACCAGTTGAACAAGTGAAATTTCCAACCACTATTGAAGAGCTTGAAGGAAAAAGGAGGGTTGATGTTGAGGCCCAGTTGAGGAAACAGGATATTGCTAGAAATAAGATTTTGCAAAGGCAGGACGCTCCAACAGCAATACTTCAAGTAAATAAGTTGAATGATCCTGAAGCAGTGCGGAAACGATCTAAGTTGATGCTTCCTGCTCCACAAATCTCAGACCAAGAACTGGAGGAGATCGCAAAGATGGGATACGCGACTGATCTTGTGTCAGGTGGAGAGGAAATGGATGGAGGCAGTGTTGTTACACGAACACTTCTTGCAACTTACGGGCAGACTCCTAGGCAAGGGATGACACCACTTCGGACACCTCAAAGGACCCCAGGTGGGAAGGCTGACGCCATTATGATGGAAGCTGAAAACCTTGCTCGATTGCGAGAATCACAAACTCCTTTGTTGGGTGGTGAGAATCCAGACCTACACCCTTCAGATTTCTCAGGTGTTACTCCCAAGAAGAGGGAAATTCTAACTCCGAATCCATTGGCCACACCGTTGATCACACCCGGTGGTCCAGTTCTCACCCCTAGAGTTGGGATGACACCGTCTAGGGATGGTCATTCTTATGGCATGACTCCAAAAGGCACACCGTTAAGGGATGAGCTTCACATAAACGAGGAAATTGGTATGACAGACAGTTCTAAGCTAGAACTTCGTAGGCAGTCAGAGTTGAGAAAAAATCTGCGCTCTGGGTTGTTAAATCTTCCTCAGCCTAAAAATGAGTATCAGATTGTGGTGCAGGAGCTACCTGAAGAGAGTGAGGAAGTTGACGACAAAATTGAAGAAGATATGTCTGACAGTATTGCAAGGGAAATGGCGGAGGAAGAAGCAAGGCAAGCGGCACTCCTGAGGAAGAGATCGAAGGTATTACAGAGAGAGTTACCTAGACCGCCTAAAGAAGCACTCATCCAAATCAGGAACTCTTTGGCCAGTGGTGATAAGAGTGCATTTGTCCCAGCTACTCCAATTGAACAAGCGGATGAATTAATCAGAGAGGAACTGCTGAAATTGCTGGAACATGACAATGCTAAATATCCTTTAGATGAGAATGTAGACAATATGAAGAAAAAAGGTAAGAAAGGTGTCTTGTCTAAGAGATCTGCAGTTTATGTTCCAGAAATTGAGGATTTTGAAGAGGCTGATCTGAAAGAGGTATGTATATGATGTTAAAATCTATTTTTGTATATGAGTCATACGTAGCCAACAATACTGTCTGGGTAAACATTTTGTTACCTGGATCCCTTTTACAAAACATTCTTGTCTGAAAGATTGAATGGTAAACCTTTGATCGTTTTTCTATTTTAGCATCATCTCTGGTGACATGCACCGATTGAGAAATATCTTCAGTGTTTAAAATTTCCGAAACCTCTTTGAATGCTTGCACCCCTGTTCATTCGTGTGTAACAATTTTTATTGTTTAAGGTCTGTGATTGTATTTGTGGTGGTTTCATGTAAGTGCTCTTACTTACTCTTGTTTTTTTTCCTCTGAAAAAACCATTCCTTCTGCCATTATCTAAAACTACATGACCAACTCCAACTCTGATAAAAACTACATACCGGCTATTTTCTTCTACTAATTTGCATGGATGATAGGTTTGCCATTTATCTAACTTTAGGTTGTCTTTGTCAATCCACATATACCTTTCCAACATGTATCACTTTGTCAACCTTAATAAAGTGTAGGGTTGCTTTCTGCCATTATCTAAAAATAAGGGTTTATTTGGAAACAACCAAGAAATCATGTTTATTTGGAACACTCGTGATCTTTATACATGGTAACTTCATTCATCAGAATCACCCAGGAAAGCTCACCTAAGTGTGTGCTTAGGCGAGTAAGTAGGTGGTAGAGGCAAATAGCTTCATACATTGGGATGTCAATGGTGATCTTTACAGTATAGCTTGATACATCAGAATCCCCAGGAAAATTGCATTCAATCTGAAATTTGAGTCTGGATCTGTCAGATAATCCGAATCAGATTAAGATAATATGCAGAACATTACCGATGGAATATCTAGATCCTGGTTTGCTGTTAAATATTTGGTCCGACTGAACTAGATTATGAAGGCTAGAGTAAGTGGGCAAGGTACTCAGTGTTGTCCAAATTGAAAAAGATCAGTTTTAACTGGCTGCTTAGAATTAAATTGTTGTGAGAACAATGTCTATGAAGGTAGATCATCATGGGTCATGGCAAGAATCAACGTGTTGCCAGTTCTTCATGAACCGTTTCAGCCCTAAGTGTGAAAAAAGTTAAGAGTACTGCTTCTCTTGCTTGATACAAGTCCTCTGTCTAATTAAGATGGTTTACTTCTTGTCTCAAAGATGTTAGCCGTTTGTCACTTACATGAACGGGTGGACTTGTGACATTGAAGGTTAATGAAGGTCTAAGTCATGGGTCCATGTATTGCTGTTGACCTGATTGAACCAGAGATGTTCTATTAACTTGAACTTTTTTGTGAACTTGGAATAGATATAGTTACATGGTCTACACTCTACGCAGAACATGCCTGTGGGCCCTTGGTCAAACTTAATGCCTTTTGGTTAGAACGTATCCTGATATAACAAGCACAAATATTGTGATGATCTTACCGTTGTTGCAATGTATCATGGTGTTTTCGTGGTAATTATCCTAGATGAATAGACCATTCTTCACAATGTGCAATCTTTTATCGTTGTGTTGTTTATCTATAAATTTTGCCTCAATAGAATGTATAGGTTGTAAATATTTTGGTGCAACGCTTGAATATATATGTGGTTGTTGTTGAGTTAACAAAACATTATTTAAGATGAAGTACCTTGTGTATGTTATGTGCAGATGACATCGTGTTAGTGGATGAGTTTAAGGAAAAAGTTAATAGGAAATTGGAACTGTGGAGAAAAATGTTAGAAAGTAAAGGCTTTCGACTTAACGTGGAACGTAAGTTTAATCATTTGGGTATTTAAGAGTTAAGAGGACATAAAATTTAAGATTGACACACGTTGCATCCCTCATAAGGAAAGTTTTAAATATCTAGGGTCAATTTTTCGAAGAGATGAAAAATTTGATAGAGATGTTATACATATAAATTAATGTCGGTTGGTTAAAATAGAGAGGGGCATCAGGTATTCTATTCGATAAGAAGATACCATTAAAGTTAAAAGATAAATATTATAAGCAGTAATTAGATCTGCTATGGTGGGCACTTAATCATCAACATGTGCAAAAGATGTCCTTAGCATAAATGAAGATGTTGAGATTGATGAGCAGTCACACAAGGAAAGATTGTATACGGAAAGAGGTTATTAGAAACAAAGTGGGAGTAGCACCATTAGAGGATAAAATGAGGGAAAATCGTTGAAGATAGTTTGGACATATAACGACTCAAGGATGCTCCCGTAAGAAGATATGAAAAACTAGATTGTGAAAATGTTAAAAGAGAAAGAAGACGACTATAAAAGTGTTGGAAAGAAACAATAAAGAATGATCTAGTTTATATTGAGTTAACTGCTAGCATGACACATGATAGGGATTTATGGAAACGAAGAATTTATGTAGCCGACCCCATGTAGTATGAGAAAAGGCTTAGTTCTTGTTGTTGCCACCTTAATATATAGGTGGTTACAATTTTTGACATGTTGGAAAGTTGAGGTACTATAATATTAGTGACGTAATGTTTTTTTCCTTTTCTTCCCAATAATGTAATTCTACCTTCTTATTTAAGGGGCAATGCCTGTTTAAAAGGCAACTCCTGTAGCAATTACTTAGTTTTGTATGTTTCTTCACAATTTTAAGGACCGTTTGCTTGTAAAGTTTATGGACATTGCCCTATTATTATTGCATTGTCCAGGCTGGTTCTCTAATTGAAGAAGAAATTTCATATCTTCGGATGGCAATGGGGCATGAAAATGCTTCTCTTGATGACTTTGCTGAGGCGCATGCTTCATGTCAAGATGATCTTATGTACTTCCCAGCACGTGATAGTTATGGTCTTGCTAGTGTTGCCAACATTAGCGAGAAGCTTCCTGCATTGCAGAGCGAATTTGAAGTTGTCAAAAGTTGGATGGAAGAAGAAACCAGGAAGGCGGTTCGCCTTGAGAAGAAGATAAAGATTCTGACTGATGGATATCAGGTAAACTTTCTCTCATTTCCAATTCTTTCTTGCACATGTATAATAGTCACTGTTGGAATACAGTTAGTTTTGGTAGAAAGACCCTCAGTTCTTCTAAGTACTTTTAGCTTTTAAATGATCCAACAGTATATGCAATTTTATTTGTCGCAAAACCATAGAAAATTCATATGTTTTTGGCGGTTTGTTGCTTTTGGTGATTGAAGCCTTATTGTCCGTTCTTGGATGGAGCAGGTACGAGCTGATAAGTTATGGCCACAGATTGAATTTGTTTTCAAGCAGATGGACACTGCTGGAACAGAGCTTGAGTGCTTTCAAGCTTTACAAAAGCAGGAGAGGCTAGCAGCAGCTTCTAGAAATGATTATTTGCTGAAGGAAGTTAATAAGCAGAAAGACCTTGAGCGACATCTTCAACAAAGATATGGCAAGCTTCTAGCCGAGCTGGGGATGGTGCAAAGCACATTTAACGAGTGGAACATGAAAATGTTGGAAGAGATCGAAGCAAAGAAGCGTGCTGCTGAGGAATCAAGTTCATATGTCAATCCAACTGAGAGCAGAAGCCCAGACGAAGCTGTTCCACAAAATGATGACGTCAATTCCATTGATTCAGAGGAAGCGGTGGATACAGTAACCAATTGGGTTCCCGTTGGAGAAAAATCAGGAGAAACCGGTAATGGTGATTCTATTGCTGAGGAAGCTGCAATTTCTAGTGGTCCAACTTATGAAGAAGCTACCGGTGAACTAGTGCAAAGTTCTGAGATTGAAGTCGATCAGAATGCACATCCTACTTTAATGCCTCCTTCGGAAACTCATATGGATATTGAATTGGCGGGAGCAGATGGGACTGGTCCAACTTATGAAGAAGCTACCGGTGAACTAGTGCAAAGTTCTGAGATTGAAGTCGATCAGAATGCACATCCTACTCCAATGCCTCCGGAAAGTCATATGGATATTGAATTGGCGGGAGCAGATGGGATGGTTGTGATGGATCACTTCAATACAGATTCAAAGTTAGAAGAGTCTGCTGTTAATCAAAGTGAAGATCCTGTTGCCATTGCGGCTGAAGGAGACACTCTGGTGAATATGCTCATTGATCCCGTTAACTCTACAGAATCATTGAAATGTCAAATTTCTCATTTGTACAAGGATGCGAAGACAGAAGATGACAAGGAAGTTGTCTGCAACGATCAGGCCCATGATTCTGCAGAGCAAGGAATGGAATCTGTTGAAGGGTAGTGCATTAAATATCCATGTTTCATGGAAAATTAAGAATCCTGGAGCTGCCTGAGGGTGATGGGACTTGCAGAAGGGAAATTTTTCTACACTTGGTTTTCTCGAGTCTGCCGTGAGCTTAATTGATGGGTGGATGCAAGCCAATCTCTGGTAGATTCCAAGTTCTTTCCAGTATTTGTTTAGTAGCGATGGCTGAAATCATGCAGAACAAGTTGTGATGAGTATCTTTTTTCTTGTTCTAAAGAGAGCTAGGCTTACATGATTTACTTGTCAAAGCTACTTTCTTATTAAAAAAATTGACATTATTCCCTTGCAAATTACCTTAAATTGGTGGATGACCATATCGGTGTTCCTTTTAGCATAAGCTGGAGCTTCCAGGAAAGAAAGGTAACTAAGCGGATGGTGCTTTTTTGGGGCATGGTGGATGGAGCAAAAGTTCTGTAGTTGAAAAGTCTGATTTTCCATTGACTGTGTCTCATGCCCCAGAGACGGGAGTGGAGTAGGAAAACAATCCCTCTCAATTATCTCCCTGCTGATGCTCTCTAGCCATGAAGTCCATCAGCACAGTCTGAATCTTGTGGAAGTAAAATATTGAGCGGTAAAATTTTGGTCACATTCTACTGACCAATGATGAGCGTCTAACCTAAGAGAATTGATAGATGAACTTGAAGCTTTTGTAGCAGAAGTGTTCGGTAGGGCTTGTAAACGAGTTGAATGAGCCAAGCACATGCTGCTGTGTTCCGCTCATTTCCTCTAAGGGCTGGCTCATGGAACAATTTAAGCTGAAAACTGTTTCCCAACAAACAGTGTACTTTTTTCAACTTGTTTATGCACATCTTCAATCGCGCTTCAGCTTGTTTTACTGTGGCATTTACATTTTACCTGTAAATGACCTACTCTAACCAACCACTACAGAACCAAGTAATTGAGAGAATGTTTGGACGATGTTAGATGAGATAAGCAGTTCATTAACAACTTGCCCTTTTTGGCAAGCATCACAAAACTGAGCTTAACTGGACAGGCATTGTCCATGTTCAACTCAGTTGAGGTAATGAAAGGAAGATGAACAAGCTGACAACGAGCCTAACCAAGCAGATCTACGAGCGGGTCTTATTTACGAGCCCTAGGGTTTCGTGTTCTTTGGTTCTCATTAAGGGCATGCTCCTTGCGTGGAGTACCTTGGAATAAGGTAAATGGTAACCGTATCATACTAGGGTTCTGCTCAAACAGGGACAAGAACAGTTCTTAACAAGTCTCATCTTTGGTCAATGATCTCTTAACCAGTCTTTAGTTCTCATAGAAGAAAGAAAAAAGCACTCTGATTTAAATGACTAGCAATTTTATGTTTCAAGACATAACGGTTACCATTCAATTCATGCATAAAGCTGTAATCGTGTTAGAGTTTGTAAGAGTTAGGGATTACCATTACAAATTTCCAGGAGCCCGAGATTTTGTCTGCAGAAACAATGGCGGACACCGGCTGTATGCATGTATGAACAGCCTGGTAAGCACTAAGTGCAAAAAAGGCTACGCAACCACGAAACTAGTATAACAAATAAAAGAGTAGAATTTGTTTATTATCTGGCTTTGATTGATAATAGATCAGCAGCATACCCACAAATCTTATACATTGAGAAGTTCAGTTCATGCTGAACAGTAACATAGGAGAATGACGTTACATCACACAACTGCTTATCTAATCAGTGATATGAAAGATGAGGGAGAAAAGGCAACAAGACAGGAAAATACGTTAAGAGTGAAGCACTAAACTTTTGAGGAAAGTGAATTTGAATGGTCATGTAACTCCTACCAACACATTCATATTGTATCAAGATGATCATTCACTAGTACATATATCTATCAAGTTGTGATACAAGCACCGGCCAACCACTACAAAGATCAGCTATAGGCATTGCGCCTAGTACATGTTCTGATACGCTGACTCCTGCTCCTGCAAGAAATTAGCACAATGCACAAGAAGTGAGATTGCAGGTTACAGAAACATGCTCAAAGTTTATAACAGGGACTACATAGAGTAATGTATAGCTGGCATAGAATATATTAAAGCCAGAAGGTTAATTATCAGTTGACAGACTTCAAATTTAACGGTAAACCCATTAAGTTAAACCCTGCGGCTCACGTTCTGAACAACTGCAGGTCCCGAGATTATCTCCCAAGGGACTCGAAACAACTAAGCTATTTTTACCAACAGAACCATGATTCAGTTTCTAGTGCAAAAAGCAAATCTAGATGGTCTCCAACATATAAGAATTTTTTTATAGAAAACAACCTGATAGTCAGCTACTCACAAGCAGTTTAGCGATCTTTATTTGAAAACAAGGTCTTTTACCACTTCCAACTCATGGCTTGTACTTTATGAATCCTTTTGTCTAGCATTCAGTGTGCATCACTGACCCAGATTAAATGTTTAATTACACAGAAGCTTTTATAGTATTACTTCTGCCATGACCCCATCAAACTTATGAAAACGACATGATTTTCATTTCATTTTAGTGAATCATGCAAACAACATGCTAACAACTATGGTTAATCATACAGGGTAGAACTTTATCATAGACATAGTGCATCATAAGATACTAGCATCAAAAAATTACTTTGCCCCTTTCCTAAGCTGTGTTGGGATTCTTACTACTTCCATCCATTATGAGCATCTCTTATTTCTTTACTATAAACATTCTTTGTTTCAAACCGTCTCCCTCACAACTGTTATCCTTCACATTATTTGTTTTCTGTTCATATACAAAAGCTGACTTCCATAACTAAAATCTCAAGATGCAATTTTGATACTATATTATTTCCCTTTTGGCCTCACTTTTCATGCAACACAATTTGTACATGCAGATTACTTGCTCATTAGGGGTCTCCCTATCCATGTAGAATCTGATTTGCATAATTCAATCTTTCAAGCTTTGTTTTGATACTATTCCGAAATATGCAGCAAACTTTCATTGTTGGCCTAATTTCTCACGCAAAAAAATTTGTGCATGAAGAGCATTCTCCCTTCAGGTTTCTCGCATTGCAAGATCCTACGGAGAATTGCATATGCAGCTCATCCACAGGAAGCGGTTGCTTCTTGGTAGCTCATTTTCCATTTTGAATACATATAGCTTTGTGAATCTGCTCTTTGTTTTTCACATGATACTGAAAAGTTGAAAACTCACCTTTGCTACTCTTCACCAACTTTCTTCTACATAAGCAATTTCACTGAAGCAACCAACTAATTTAATTGTGCTCCACAGAGCATTTTGTACTGGCATCAACAACAACAAAGCCGTTTCCCATACTAGATGGGGTTGGCTATATGGATTTGTAGAATCGATGATAAATAAGTCCGAAAAAGTTTTACTTTATCCGGGTTTGGGACCGACCAATGCAAGGGTGATCCCTACATGGGCGGAGTTCACATCTACTACTCAGCAAATAAATTCTCACACTTATGAACTAACAATAGGAAAATAGTAAGGACAAGAAAACCTGAATGGATAAGAGAAAGTTAACAAGCGGTAGGAATCGTCCAAGAAACTAAAATGTCAAACCTGAAACACGTTCTTCAAATGATCAAGTTCCCTATCAAGATCATTGATCGCTTGATTATATGCTTGCATTGGTGATGACTGGCTAGCTGTATGAATCTGTGAAATTACCCACAAATATAAAACCAAACCTTTGAAGGACAAAAAAACCATGAAACAGAAACCATCAAAAGGCAGTAACCAATTCCGAAATCACAGGAAAAGAAAAAGGGTCAAGAATTCTACTGACCCTAACTATGATCTTGTATTGCAATGGGTGCGGAAGCTTGTAGCCGGCGAAAAGGACATTTGGGTCACGATGCAATTGCCTGAATATGATTTATCTAGAATTTTATCTACCGCTTCGATATATCAAGTTCGAGTGCCATATACTTAAGAAATAAGAAGTAAGGGGTTTTACAAGGGTTTACATTCTGAGGATATTTCCAATCGTGTGATCCTCCCTCTCAATCGTGAACGATGCGGCATTGATTATCTTTGTGTCCCTCTCATACGACACTCTGGGTCACAAGGAAACCATATGAGAGAGAGAAAGGGAGAGAGAGAGAGAGAGAGAGAGAGAGAGAGAGAGAGAGAGAGAGAGAGAGAGAGAGAGAGAGAGAGAGAGAGAGAGAGAGAGAGAGAGAGAGAGAGAGAGAGAGAGAGAGAGAGAGAGAGAGAGAGAGAGAGAGAGAGAGAGAGTACTTCTTGACTCCCTCTGGCACAACAAAGCGCTCGAAGCGATCGGGGGCATTCATGGTGGTAAGTAGGTGGTCCTTTCGCACAAACACACAATCTGAGGGATAAAGAGACTACTTGCGCCGGTGGGAGACGCCGGAGGGATGCTGTGCTGCCCTGCTAGAGGAGAGAGGGAAGCAATAACCGGACGAGTTGATGGCGACGGCCCGATCCCTAACTCTACAAGAGCATGGAATGGACGGAAAACTAGTCTAAGGGAAAATATCTGGAAAAGTAACAACTTGTAGGAGAGAAAATAAGTAGTTTTCTTGCATCCTTTAAAATCTCACCTGTATATTTAAGCCGTGAAAAGTAAATAAAGTTCTTTAAATTCTTGTCTTCTTCAATTTGTTCATATTTGACATGCGGCCAAAATAAGTAATAAACTTTTTTAAGGATTTTGGGAAAAAAAAAATTATTATACTTACACCTCAAACAACAATGATCAAACATGAAAGAAAGGGTTAGTGATGGACAAAATCCAATTACACACCACATTCTCAAACTCTCTTTTTATATATTGAGAGAAAGGGATAGCTGTTAAATGTTTAGAGTCCTACATTATCTCTCTCTATATATATAGACTCTCTCCCTTTTTATATATTGAGAGAAAGGTATAGCTCCTAAATATTTAGGATCCTGCATGCCCTTAAAAGTTTTTCATTTGTATTCGTATCTATTTTATTATTTCAATCATCTCATTTTTGACAAAGAATGATTGAGATAATAATAAAACATTTAATTCATATATAATGATATTTTTAATTTAAATCTTTAAAGCTTAGTATATGTTAGCAAAATTACATGTAGTGAATAATATATATATATATATAGAGAGAGAGAGAGAGAGAGGGATAAATTAGTATGTGTTCACATGATTAGATGCTTAAAAAACTTCAAAATCTCAATGGTTTGATTAAGAAGAAGCCCTCTCCAAGGATTTCACGTGAACATTTTCACCCCCCCCTTGGTCTTATTTATAGGCCAAGGGATGGGTCTTGGATTTGGATTTTGAGATCCAAATCCGATCCAAACACTATTTGGGTCTCGATCTGAATATTTTTGTCTATATCGAATTCAAAATCTTCTTTCTTCAGTCCTTCTTGGTGTTTTGAAACGGGAGATTTTGAACGGGCCCTGGCTCCACCAATGACTCGTTTGGGCTGGGTTTTTCCTAGTCTTCTTGTCCAACCATCTTCTCACCTTTCGGACTCTATTTCATCTGATTTTTTTATTTTTAAGGCTTGGGGTTTCACCTCTGATAGTTGCATCGGAGCTTTGGCTTTGTCCTTCATATTTTGGGGCTGAAGTCTGATTCTAGCCTAGATGCTTGTTTCGCTTTTCGGCCTTGTTTTCAATCGGACGGGCTGAACTTTTGCTTTTTGACCTGTTCTGGAGCTGCTTTTTTATCAGGCTTCTCCTGCTTGTTTCAGCTGCCTTGCAAAATTTGGGTTTTTGGATCGGGTTTAAAAACCTTTATTTTGAAGGATTTTTAGACAGAAGTTAAAACTTCGCAACTCCAGGGTTTTAAAAGTTCAAAATTGGTTTGAAAAATGGTTTTTGAAAACCAGGTATTTGTTTGAAAATACTCCCATTTTGGGGTGTTTACAATGCCCATGATGACTAGACACTTAGGGAGTCGACTCCATGCCCCTTTGGCTTAACACAAACCCTTTTCCTAGACTTGAGCCCTAAGAGTAGATGATCTCATGATGTCTAGACCCGGCGGTCACCACTTAGGAAAGCTTAAACACCCTAAGCCCAAGTCCTCCACCATCCATCCATCCCAGCTCCAACCCAAAATAGAACGGGTATATACCCATGATGTGGACGATTCCAAGTTCCAAGGCCATAAACTTTATAAAACCTTTTCAAAAATAAAAAAGCCTTGGAATATGATCTTAAACATGGGATATAAACCCTACCTAGGTCTAGGAGTTAAAAACCAAGGTAGTCTAGAACCAATCATACTTACACCAAACACAAATCGATATGGATTGGGCTACATCCCATCCATACCCCCTGAGCCACCACCTAAGACCACTTGGGTCAAGGGTGTCCCTTAGAACCTCCTAAAACTGAGACCCATGGCTTAAACCCTTTCTTTGAGTCTAATTCATGGAAGTTTTCTTTGTAGGTTCGATGGAAAATCCCTACTTTTCAAAATCCAACAAAAAATTAGACATTCGCCAAAAACCAAAAAAATTGAAAAACCTTCAAAAGCCAAAAACATTTGAAAAATCTAAAAATCTCAAAAAGAAATTGTTTCATTCATTCTCCTATTCTTTCTTTGAAAAAAGCCTAAAAAAAAAAGTCTCTTATATTGATATTTGAAATTTAAGTTTCAAAAAAGATAAAAAAAATAATCGAAAAGTTTCGAAAAATCCAAAAATAATGGCCATGTACAAAACCCATTTTCGAATTCTTCCAAAAATTGTCTATATTCCCAAACATAGAATCGTCCAAGCTTATTATGCATATCCCTCTCTTACCTATTACTTCCCTAGAATTTAAATGCTTGAGAATTAAAAATTTTATTTTAAAAGTGAAAAAGTATTTAAGTATTTTTTTCATATGTATCTATTGTACGTGGTATTTTTTACTTTTTGATTTAAGGATTTGAACGTATATTTAAATAGCGTGCATGAACTAACCCCTCTCTCTCTCTCTCTCTCTCTCTCTCTCTCTCTCTCTCTCTCTCTTATATATATAAGAGAGAGAGAGAGAAGCACTCGCAGTGTTTCATGGAGTAGGCTTTCCTCGTATATGCAGCGGATAGCCACGGAAGGATGATAAGAGCTGTTTTTTCCTAAATATCTTTTGCAAGGATTTTCACATATTGCTTACACGGTAAAGCCGCTGCCTCCCTAAAGTTTACGCTCATCTTCTTTGTTTATTCTTTAACACCGTCCATGGCTTTCAGTGAATTGAGTGGGAGAAAGGGTTTAGGGCTTAGCTTCTCTTCAGAAACCTATACGTCAAGTGGATTTTTATCGATCAATTTGTACCACAATCACCAACCATGACCCCCTTTCAAAAAAAAAAAGGACCATGGCCTTGTTCTTTTCTCATAAGTGGGCGAATTAAATACTTTGTCAAATATCCTATCATGTAGCAAATACTTGCTTAAATCTCGAGTTGACTTATTTTTACAATCAAGCACAAGGTCTGTGTTCAATCATCGAATGACATGCTTCGTGTTGCCCCATTTTGCAATTCAAACCTGCCAATATAGCTCGATATCGGATCAAGCCTCGAGAACCTTTGAGTCCATCTCAATTGATCAAACAAGACTGTAATATTCAAAACCCTCCTTGCAGTGATCTTGTTCATAACCTTGTAGTCCACAATCAACTACTTTGAGCTATCATATCAGTCTAAGAGTTCTCGCTTGGACAGATCCAGACTTGAATCAGATCTAGTCCTGAGTCCAACTATTCCCATAAATCCAGTTAGGGATGTTCACGGTTTGGTTTGGTTCTGTTCTAACCTCAACATCAAATCAAACCGCTAGTTTCGGTTCTCAATTTTTAGAGAACGGAGCCAAAGCGTGCTATGATTTTGGAATTTTGCTGAACACAATATAATGTGTCTTGAGATTATTTAGATCTACGGTTCACATTGATCCATATAAAAGTACATGAGGTTATAAAACTCATATATATAAACTTATAAACTTTTCAAGACTTAAATCCATAAAAGTATATAAACTATATATACATATTTATTCACACTAAACTTATAAAGATTATATATAAGTTTTATAATCTTATATACATATAAAATATATATATATATATATATGTGTGTGTGTGTGTGTGTGTGTGTGTGTGTAAAATAATTTGGTTCGATTTGGTTCAAATGGTTCAATTTCAATACTGAAACCATGAACCAAACCGTCACAATGTTTTTCAACTAAAACCAAACCAAATCACAGACATCTAGAACCGAACAAACAGAAACGCTGGGTTAATATACACCCTTAGATTCAGAGACATTTTCTCTGGAATCAGGATAAAAAACTGACGTGGCCTTGGCTCATTCAACAATAGCAATAATATAAACATTAATATAAACTAATGGGCATCCCATTAAATGCTTGTAGATTGATTTGTCTGTAGAAACCTTTCAAACTTGATATGCATCACCCAACTCGCAGTTTGGCGGTCTTTCGGTGTGGACCCATCTGCAGACTGCAACAAATCCGAGAGGATCCAATATATTAAGTTAAAGCATCTTAAATTTGAAAAGAAAAAAAGGAAAAGTGCGGAACCATAAAGCTTGATACAAGGACGAGACAGGCTTAGTGTGAACTGTCAAGACCAAGAAAAAGAGCTCTAAATAAATTCTTTATTCTGTGGCTGCAATTCCAATGAAATGAACCTTCTCGGAGAAGCATTCAATTTTTCAAAGAAAAGAAAAAAAAAAGTTGGAAAGGATTGGTGACTAAGCCATGGATGAATTCAAGTCTAAGCCTTATCCTTTTCCTCGATCTCATGGTACAGAAATTGACACAAGCAACGGATAACATCGAATCTAAGTAATGCAGATATTGCCAATATATTTTCTTCGTAATTTATTAGTTTTTTGTAGGACCATCAACGACCCCATTCACTTTGCTTAACTCTACAGCGAAGGCATCACTTTCATTGTTATCATTGTTCATCTTTAAAGCCTCCCCATGTGATGCTTCCCTTCATTGTTCATGGTGCTTGATGTATGCATAGATCAGGTTCAAAGAAACATAAGAGCAGCCACGGTGGCTTCCTTGTTTCAAACAGCCTGAGGGTTGGTTTAGTTTGATATATTTCTTTTACAAGAGTTGGTGTAGATTGACTGAGGAAGAGATTTGATAGAGAATGGATGCTTCTTTCTGTAAGAGAGATGAAAGGACCAGTCTTGAGATCGTCGACGATAGTGGTGAAGAATTTTCAGACTCGTTGACGTACTCAGATGATTCTGATGTCTCCGATCTTTCGTCGGCATCGGATTGCATGGAAGATGCAACGTCTTCATCCTCTCCTTCTTCGCCTCCATTGTCATCCAGTAACTCGTCGGTGCAGATCGCAGAGGGGCCTCTGTTCGAGATGTCCTCCCTCATGTCCCAGCTTCCCTTCAAGTGAGTTCTCTCTCTCACACACATTAATAATAACAATATTATTATTATTATTATTATGATCATCACATCATATTATCATCTACGCGGAAGAACATGGTATCAGTGAACGAGTTCTTGAAATATGTTTAAGATGTTGGATAGAAACATGGAAAATATGTCATAAGTGCTATTCGAGTTGAATTGATTGTTCATTATTAACACTATCTGAAAACACGAACTTTAGTGGCAAGGGGAAAAGGTAGTGCCATGCTTGGATTGATCTGTTTTGACACAAGCAGGAAAGGATCTCGGCACAAACACCTGAAATTTGGGACCCTAGTATATGCCTTGGAACTTGAAAACCAATTTGTATGTGAGAGAAACCTACCAAATGACGATTCTTTATAGATTTCGGACCTTCCCCACCCCCCACCCCCCTCCCTCTCTCGCTCTCTCTCTCTCTCTCTCTCTCTCTCTCTCTCTCTCTCTCTCTCTCTCTCTCTCTCTCTCTCTCTCTCCTTGCATTCTGTAGCGAAGCCTCATGCCGCAGTAAGTGCATTCAGTCATAAACTGCATCCGTTCTTTAGTCGTCATTGTGCTATATCTTGTGATAAGTGGCTAACATTATGCAGTTTCTATTTAGCAGAAAGGGCCTTTCCAAACATTTCGAAGGGAAATCACAGTCATTTACATCTCTAGCGGAGGTGACGTGCATGGCGGACCTTGCTAAACCTGAGAATCCATACAACAAGAGGTTGAAGGCGAGCCGAAGCTACGCTGCAAACCTGGACTGCCACAAGTCGTACCCACCAAGGGGCTCAATTTCAAAAGCCATCTCAAAGAGGTCTCCAAAGAGTTCACCTGCTTCATCATTAGCCAGATGGAACAGTTTTGTGGGTAGCAAGCCACCCGTTCCTACACACAAACATTTTTAACCAGTTACCTTATAGGTCACATTCGGGTTGGTTCAGACCCATGCAGATACATACCCCAACATGCTCTTTTCTTTTCCTCTCCTTCCTCGTTTCTCTTTTTTCTTACATTTCCCTTCTATTTAATTTGACTTTAATTTGGTTGTTGGAGAGCTATTTTTAAGTTTTTGCACATCAATAAAAGGAAGAATGGTCAGAAAAGGAAGAATTGTTATTGATTTATTTGTAAAGTAAAATGCATACACTACACTTCTCACAGACTATAAGGCTGTAACAAAAAGTCATCATGGTAAGAGAGGAAAGACCAAGATGACTCTAATAAAAGTTTTTTCATCCAAAGAAGGCGTGAAAGAAATGTGAGAAGAAAAAATTATTCTCCCTTGAAAACCTTTTGTGGAAAATCGGAGACCATTCTCATTCTCTCCCTCTTTCTTCTAGGTCTTCCTTCACCTCTTCTATTCTCCGCTGTGCATCATACATGAGGATTTCGAGGAAGGATTTTTTATTGAAAAAAACTTCAACAATAGTATTAGAGTGAGGTTAATCAGAATCTACAAAAAATGGTATTAGGGTGAGGTTGACCTGAATCTATAAAAAAGTATGCAACAAAAGGTCAAATTTTTTATATCATGTAAGGATTTTTTTTCTCTGAAAAAACAAAAAGAGGATAGGGATTAGCTCTTGATCGTCTTTTGTTCTCAGAGAAAAATAAAAAAAGAAAAAGAAAAAAAGAGAGATAAAATATTTCTTGATCCAACAAAACAAAAGGGGTAGCCAGTCAAAAGCCTCCCGCTCGAGTGGCCTCAGACCATAGAAAGGAGGCTGACATTAGGAAAAACGCCGATAAAAAGGAAAGAATCGACAAAAGATGTCCACAACTTCGCTCCTAGTTGCAGAGTAGAGAACGATAAAGGAAAAGAACAGACAATCACCGACAATAGAGGCTATAGTCACAGAATAGAAGCAACAAAGGTGAATGGAGGCCAAACGTTATTCGATGTCTCATCCTCCTCTCTCTCCATCTCCTCTTAATTTTCTCTCTCTTCACTACGATCATAAACAAAACCACCACATTTTTAGAAAACTTGAGGTAGCAAAACCGCTTAGGCCAACAATTTTGATAAAATTGCAGGTGATAAACCATCCAAAGCAGTTTATTTCACCTTCGATATGTTTTAAAAATAATATGTTATAAGATAAAATTATAAAAAAGTTAAGATATTTTGGCGTTAAGTTTTGCCCTTAAACGAACAAATTGATATTTCTAACGTAAGGGATTATCACGTGTCTACGACTGAACGAAAATATGGTTATGCCCACTATATACCAATAGAATTATAGATTCGGACTGAAGAGAAAAAAATTATTATTCTATATCTGATTAATTTCAAAAATTACAAAAAAATCAGACGTAACTTTTATTGTTTTGTCCTTTGTCCTTTTACAGAATTACCAAATCAAACAAATAAAAAATATTATTGATTTACCCTTCCAACATTAGGGTAATTATAGTAGAAAGTAATAAAGAAAAAATTATACATTTGTCCCTAGTTGGTTCTAAAAGTAACAAAATCATATTAAAGTTTATTACAAAATAGTAACTAGGTTCTATATCAAACTGCTTTTTGGTAACTGAAATTATTTATAGTTTAATGCATGGATATTTAGCAAATTACCTTTTCATGGTTGATTATTAGATATTTTATTTGTTATATGCATATTGACTATTTTCTTTTTACACCATCTTATTGTTATTTTTGCTAAACAACTAAAGATAAATTTCAGAATTTGTGTATTTGAATCGATAAAAACTGATAAACTAAATAGTGTAAACTTTCAAATGTGAAAAAGACATAATCTGTTGACCCTTACATTGAGGGAGTAGATTATGTACTTAGGAAAATAATTTTGCCTCCAACACCTAATGATACTAAAGAAGAAAATGAAATGTATAAAATATTTCTTAAAGATACATAATAACCGTAACTATAATGATGACAAATATAGAGGATGCCCTAATTAGAGTTTTCGAGAAATTCAAAACTGCTAAAGAGCTAGTTTGAGTCAATAACAACCAAATATAATACTATAACCAAGTTATATATCTAACTTTTACAACATAAATTCAATTCCTACAAAACGAAAGGAGATAATGAAGTGCAACATGTGAATCAAATGATGGTAATGACAATATACTTAGTTGTATAAAATTTAGTCATTTTCAAAGCTATGTAAATAATCACTATCCTTAATAGTCTTCTTCATCATGAAATATAGTTGTAACTCAAAACACAACTAGAAAAAGAATAAACCAAACAAGAAGTTCGGTAAAAATAATAAGAAAAGCAGTCCATTTAAAAAAAAAATCATAATAAACTACTTCTTAAGTTAAGTGCTTCAATTGTAAAGAAATTGAGCATTATAAGATAGATTGCATCAACAAAAAGACTAACTGTGAAAACACCAACACTGTGGCAAAACATAGAAGGAGTACATCATCATAGTTTTAAAATGCCTATATATGGACTGTCCAATAACTAATTGGTAGAATGATTTGGGATCAACAAGATATATCTCTAAGAGATAATAAGAGACTATAAACCTAAAGAAATATAAACTAGAGAAACATCGTGTATATATGGTACAATATTTTCTCACATGTCCTTGGGGTTGGGTCTTTTATGATATATTTATAAGGCACACCGATAGTATTAATTGATGTACTAATTGTGTTATCTATTAGGCATAATTTAGTTTTGATTCCTCCTTTGGTTAATAAAGGGTTTCAAGTCAGGTTTGTATCTATCAAGTTAACCGTGGGGAAACATAAAATGATAGCTTTCTCTTTAATGTTTTGATATTGAACATGAATTATTTAAAGTAAACATCAATGAAAATGATGGCTCCTCTACTTATATAGATTGTAACTTTAATGTTGATGTGAATATATGGCATAAACACTTAGGACATATAAATATAAAAAATGTTTTAAAAATTATCCAACTTTGGCTTCCTATATAAATTTCACAGAAACAAACGCCTTTAGTAAGTCTGAAACCTACATATAATGAAAAATGATAAAAAAATCATTTTCTAAAAATATAACTAGAGACACAACCCTATTAGAGATCATTAACATTGATTTATGTGTACCATTTAGATTGAGAATATATTGAGTTAAGATTTATTTTATAATATTTATCGATAATTATTCAAGATATACATATATATGTATCTTAACACATAAATCTGAGCCATTTGATATATTCAAACAATATAAGCAAGAAGTTGAGAACCAACTAGGACATACATCAAAATCTTGAGATCTGATCGAGGTGGAGAGTATACTTTTACAAAAAATTTAAAATTCTGTAAAAACTTTGATATTTTAAAATAAAATACAATGCTCATGACATCTCAATAAAATGGTATACTAGAAAGATATAACAAGACCTTACTTAATATAACAAGGTCTATGTTAATAAATGTTTCTCTATTAAGGGTATTTTAGAGAGAAGCGGTAAGTAAAACTCTATGTATACTAAACATAGTATTGTGTAAAGTTATATCTTAAGAGGTGGGGATCTATCGCACATGTGAATATCCTTGACCAGTATAAGGATAAACTAGAAACCAGGTCTTTGATGTGTATTTTCATTGGACATCCTAAAGATTCTAAGGGATATCGATTTATCACAAGTACCCATGGATTAATATAAAGCAGGGATGTTTAAATCTTTGATCGTAGGTGGAGATCTATCAATTTATCTAAAATAAAAGAAAATCATAGGCTATAAATAAGTTTTGAAAAATAAATATAAAGTCGATGGATCTATCGATAAGTTTAAGAAAAGGTTGGTTGCAAAGGAATTTTCATAAAAGAAGGAAATAAATTATATTGAGACATATTCTCCTATTGCAAAATTTGTATCTACAAGAATAATTATGACAATTTTAGAATATTATGATTTAGATTTACATCAATTAGATAAAAAAAATATTTTATAAATAAATATTTAGATGAAATCATATACATCCAACAACCAAAAGGGTATATTGTTAAAGGCAAAAAGAATAAAATATATAAGTTGAAAAAATTCTATATGGTCTTAAATAATAACCATATTAATGAATTTAACTTCAAAATATTATAATTGAACTTGAGTTTGTAGATAATGAGCGTGATTAATGTGTATATGTTTGGAATAGTGAAAGTTATTTTGTCATTCTATCATTATATATAGATGACATATTGTTGACTGGAAATGAGAATGAAATGATTGTCAAAACCAAGTTATGGTTAAACTCAAGGTTAAAAATGAAGGATATGAGAGATCTTCTTATATTTTGGGAATAAAGATTTCTCGTGATAGAGAATCTAAACTCTTATGATTAAGTCTAAAGAGATAAACTATATCCTTAAGAAATTTAAAATGGGTGAATATAAGTCTACAATTATTCCAGTTGCAAAATGGGTCAACTAAGGCTGATTGTGATAGTGAGGAAAATAAAAAGTCTAATGTTCCTCACGTAGAAGTTGTCTGTAACTTGATATATACTATGTTGTGCACAAGACCTAATATTAGCTTTGCTATTGGTCTTGTAAGTAGATATCAAAGTAAGTTTGGTTGACAACATTGGATAGTTGTGAAAAAGATTCTAAGATATCTTAAAAAAACAAAAGATTTAAAATTATATTTTTAAGCAAATAAACTAAAAGTGGTAAGATACTCATATGTTAACTTTGTTAGGAGCAAAGATGATAACAAATCAAACTTTGGACAAATATTTTTATTTAGATGTGGTGTTTTTTCTTAGGCTTGCAAGAAATAGGATTATGTAGCATTCCATTTATAAAAAATTGAGTATGTTGCTTACTGTATGGTTGTAATGAGTGTCATATGAAGAAATCGCTTCATACGTGATTTGAAGTTGGATATATCCAATGAACTGGTTGTCATTTATTGTGATAATAATGTAGTAATTACTCTGATTAAGGGTAGAGTTGATAGCTCCATAAGCAAGTATATAATGATTAAGTACCATTATGTTCATAATATAGTTAAAAGAAATGTGTCAACTAATGACATGTTGGCTGACTTCTTGACCAAAGGCATAATAGAGGATCTTTTATCAAAGCATTAAATTACACATTGATGATTATTGTGTAGAAAAAAAGCGTATTGTATACGAACAACTATACAACATGTATCGATTGTAATTAAACTTGCAATCGTAATATGCACAACTTGGGAAAACCCACAAAAAGTGGGAAGAAAAGCCATTATGTCATAATAGTTTGACTCATATGGCAAAATGAGAGATGTAACGCAATATTGGTCATTCTCGACAAGAAATTCATGGATACATTAACTATTTAAAGACAAAATTAGTTAAAATGCATATGTTACACTTTTCACATATAACTATAAGGCTTATAACAGAAAACTCAGAATGATGAGACTGGGAAGACAAATTCGGACTATAATGAAAGTTTTTCCATTATAAATATAACAATATCGAAAGAAGTACTAGTGAAAAAGAAAAATTACTCTTCCCTAAAAAAAACCTTATGTGAGAAACGGAAACCATTCTCTCAGTCTCCCCCTCCTACTTTGCTCCCAGGTCTTTCTCCACTCTCTTCCACTCTCCACTGTGCATCATATATGAGGGCTTCGGGCGAGGATCCTCACTGGAAAAAAAAAGTCCAATACTTTTTGCATCCTTATCACGTTGTTTAGTGAAACAATAATAGAGACATTTCTTTAAATATACTAAAACGAATGGTCTCTTATATATTTACCTAAAATCTTTATTTTGGGAAAAGTATTTCGAAAATTCTTCATTTACGGCAAGTACACTAATACAATCACCTTGAAGGCACTTAGAAAATTGTCATGTTTCATGAGCTGAACCGAGCCAAACATGCCATGTTCATGTTCAGCTCATATGGTCTAAGGCACCAAACATGAATGCGCTTAGAGGCCAGGTCAACTCTAAAGAACCTTCAAGATGGTCAAGAGTTCGATCCCAGGTGTCTGCAGATCGGGTTGGGACATGCTAAGAGTCAACAAGAGACAAGCTATAGCTAGTTGATATAAATAATATGTAGAGATACAAGCTTAAACTAAAACTCAGGTGGGTTTGGTTTGTGTAAGCTTGCGCAATTGAGTTTATGGTATTTACATGCATACATGGAAGTATAACAGATTTTAGCCAAATTACGACGACATTGTTGGGTCAATAAATCTTCCGCAATAAGAGCAACATAAATATAATTTTAACTTAAAACAGGCAGGAGTTTCATTTGTTCAATGAAAATTATACAACAAATGTAAATCTTTTAAGTTTAATGGGTGAGTTGCGTTAAGCTCGTGATCTCGCTGGCATCTCATTTCAGTATGAGCTCAGCTAGTCCTAAGTGTGCTGAACTAAATTGAGCAGGGGTGTTCATGGTTCGGTCCTAACCTCATACTCGAACCAAACCGCTACCTTCTGTACTTGGGTTTTAGAAAACCAAATCAAACCGTGTGATAGTCAGAACCAAATTCTACTTATATTACAGTTTGGCAAAATACAGAATATTATGCAATCAAATTATTTGGAGCTATGGTCCAGATTTTATATGTATATGAGATCATATATATAAACTTACAAACTTATTAGGATTTATATCTATATATTGTCAAGATTATATATATAAGGTTATAAAACTTATATAATTGGGAGATCCTAGACACCGTCTCATACTAGACTCTATTAGACAATCTCTATCATATGATCGCACGAAAAACATCATCATGAGGTTCGAGTGCATTAAACGTGGCTCAGGATACATACTTTAATCATCACCATTCGATTGATCGCACAAACAATGGTAATGATCAAGTAATGCCATGAGAGACTGTTGGTCTAGTAACTCCCACTCTCTCTCTCTCTCTCTCTATATATATATATATATATATATATATATATATATATATATATATAGGTGTGTAATGGTTCTGTTTGGTTCTCATGGATTAGTTACCAAAAGACATTTATACCCCTAACAGGTAACCCGACTTTTCTGGTCAGGTAGAACAGGAAGGCACTCTCGGGTCGTGTCTTAAGGTGACAGCCTCGTTCTGGTTGTGGTTCCTTCCCATGCTCGCAAATTCTCAATGTCAACATAGCGTGGCCTGAGAGAACAGAACCTATCTGGATCTGAGTCAGGTCCGACCCGTTGCCTCCCTGCTTAACTACGTTGCAAGAAGGAAGTTGAACTGTCTCCCTCCCTCTTGCTCGCTCTCTCGGGAGAAAGGAAGAAGCAAAGGGAGATTCAAACGAAATCGAAAATGGTGAGATACAGATCGAGTTTTTTCGTCGATCTGAACTTAATTGGTGTGCGTCTTACATTCTGATGCTAAGAGAGAAAAGAGAATATCTGTTTCTTGAATTTTGGCGTTGTCCGTTTCTTGAATTTTAGCGTTCCTTCCACCGGAGACCTTATTTTACCTTTCACTTCATGATCTATTTCATATCTCCCTTCTTGAACTTTGTTTTTTTTGCTTCAGTAGGTTTAGGATTTCCCCCTCTCTTTAGTGTTCCTGATTTCGAAAATGTTGGCTTGAAGGCCTCTATCGTGCTCATCTAAATACTCTTGTTTTTACTAACGTACCCAGCTTCATATATATATTTACTTATATTGCTTATCTTTTTTGGTGTCTGCTTTTGTTACTTTGATTTCGTCAAGGGGTGTAAGTGTTGTTTCGATAGTCAAATTGTTACTGACGACTTTCATTTTCTTATCATTCCACTTTCGTTTAATCGATATTGAATATTTTGGTCTTGATTGGAATGCCAAGACGATAATCTTAAAGAGGATGCTTGTGTCTACATCTCCTACATATGTGTTACAGATGACGATATTTTCCAATGAGCACCAACGGGGAGAAGCTTGTACTTTGAGCACTAACTTGATGGCTGTACCTAGTTCATAAGATTCTGCAGACGAATTTAGAAACCTTGAGTGAAAATGGTCATGGAACGTATAATTCCCTTTTGTATTTCAATTTCTCTGCCTATATGGCTCCTATTTCTTGCCCAGCCGAGACTTTTGTATTCAGTGGTTTATATTGATATATTGCTGGAACGAACTTCAGATTATTCGATTTTTTCTTCGCTTTTAGGTTGTTTGGAGCTTGGCTTCCTTTTGATATCTTATCCTTTTTTGCTAATTACTGCTTCTATTTTATTCTTTGGAGTCTCTACAACCATTTGCTTCTACTTGAACGAATTCTCATATCTGTCATATTTTTTCTGTTGACACTATATAGGATGGAAATCTGGAGTCCTCTATAGATTCTCTTCTGCATGTAGAAAAGCAGATGCGACTTGCTGGCGATGTCGCTGGGATTAAGAAGGCAGTCATTTCCATTATTCAACTTTGCTATCAAGGTCGTGCATGGAAAACTCTGAATGATCAAATCGTTCTTCTATCCAAAAGAAGAGGCCAGCTTAAGCAGGTGGGATTCTTTGTCATTTCTCATGTGAATAGACTGCCAAGTGTCTTTTTCTTTGATGTTTTATACAACAGGAATATGTCTTCGGTTTTGGCTACGGTGGTTGTTTGTAACTTTCTGTAGTTCTATTTAATAGATCAAAAAATGGTCAAAGTGCAAATATTTTGCTCAAGCTCTGGTGTGGCCAATATAAAGCATGAGAGAATGTTGTGGTTATTTAAACTCTCGTTAGAACTAAAAAGATTAAGATACAGATGACAGTTCCCAGATTTACGTGGATAATATAGGTGAACAAGATTTGCCCTTGGCCTGTTCTATTCTTTCTTGAAGAGCCATGAGATATTTCTTCATCAAATATCTTCTGATTCTTTTTTTTGTGGTGCGAGAAGTGGCTTGATACAGCCAAGGAAATAAAAGATAAATCCAAATTATGTCATCATTAGTATCTTGTGAACAAGTAGATAATGTCCTGGAGCCTTCTGAAATGGCAGAACTGCTACTGCATGTTGTGGTGATGATCACATATCAGGAAGCTGCCTGGCGTCTAGGGTCAATATTGCATCAATCTACTGGATTGCATTTTTTGTTATGCTACATGGTGGACTTCTTAATTATCACCTTAACCTTGTCTTGTACTCTCATTTCTGGTTTGCAGGCAGTGACTGCAATGGTGCAGCAAGCAATGCAATATATAGATGAAACACCTGATCTTGAAACTCGTGTCGAGCTTATCAAAACATTAAATATTGTCTCAGCTGGAAAGGTTTCTGAATATCTTTGCCGCTATTAGGTTTATTATGGTTCTCTTTTGTAGTACATGCTGTTTAAGGTAACAATCTTGCGGCATTTTGCAACAGATTTATGTCGGAATTGAAAGGGCAAGGCTTGTCAAGAAACTCACTAAAATAAAAGAAGAACAAGGACTTATTGCAGAGGCTGCTGATTTAATGCAAGAAATTGCTGTAAGTAGCAGCAAGTATCGTATGTAATGCAAGAAATTGCTGTAAGTAGCAGCAAGTATCGTATGTACAGATAGTTGGAGATACCTGGTGTTCTTAGTTGTGAAAGGAACTCTCTTTTGCACACTATTATATCGCTACATGCTTGATAGTGATACTATACTACAGGTGGAGACATTTGGTGCAATGCCCAAGACAGAAAAGACAGCTTTCATTCTTGAACAAGTATTTACCTGCCTTGGCCCTATGTTCTGCAATTAGTATCCGTGTGATTTGCAGTTAAGTTCTTGCATCATGTTAATAATCTTCATGTAGGTGAGGTTGTGCTTGGACAGAAAAAATTATGTTCGTGCACAAATCCTCTCGAGGAAAATTAGTCCTTGTGTATTTGATGTTGAAACTTCAAAAGAGAAGAAAAGCCGAAGGAAGGTGATAATATTGTTGAGGAGGCTCCTGTTGATATTCTTTCATTGTTAGAGCTGAAACGAATTTACTATGAACTAATGATTAGGTATGATGACATTTTCTTGTCATGCAAGCATCCCATTAGACATTGCTTTATCAATATAGTGCACGAGTTTACTACAAGGTAACGATTATTATGTCTTGTTGCATCTCTGTCTCTCCTTCTTGTTTCCTGTATTGTATCTTCTTGATGACATGCTATAGGATAATTTTGTTGCTTAGGCTAACTCCCTTTTCACATTTTTCTGCTTTCATAATTGTCATCTGAAGACGCCAGCGAGTTTTGTGGGTTATTGCATGTTATATTATCATTTTCACAAAATTTCTGCTTGCAATTTTTACATGTTAGTTCTGATGTAGAATTCATAGTTTGCTTCGTGGTCATGACTTGAAGAAAAACATTTCATTTTATCTAATTTAAATGTTTTTATTTAGAGCAATGGGATGTGGGATCCAGAACATGCTCCCCTTTTTGTCTTTCCTCTATTTCACTCATCATTTTGTGTGTCAATTCAATCAGGGTGATTACATGAGACCTACCGCTCTACATTTTCTACTTTTCTTTGCAAAACAGGCAAAAGTCTGTCCCAGCGCTTATCCAAAAGCCCCCTTTCTCCATTTATTCTATTTAATATTTCCAGCACGTTTAAAGTAATCCAAACACAGAAGCATTTGCTAACCAAGTTCAAGTGAGAAAGCATGTTTTAATGTATTTTTATAGAGGAAACAAACAACTAAGCCTTTTCCTATGGTCGGCTACATGAATTCTTTGTTTCCACACAGCCCTATCATGTGCCATGCTTGCAGTTAACTCAATATAAACTAGATCATTCTTTATAGTTTCTTTCAAACACTTTTGTGGTCGTCCTCTTCCTCTTTTAACATTTTCACAATCTAATTTTTCATATCTTTTTACGGGAGCGTCCTCTGGTTGTCTTTCTACATATCCAAACCATCTTAAATGATTTTTCCTCATTTTATACTCTTATGGTGCTACTCCCAATTGGTTTCTAATAACCTCATTATGTATATAGTCTTTTCTTGTGTGACCACTCATCCATGTGAGCATCTTCATTTCTGCTACGGACATTATTTGCACGTATTGATGATTAACTGCCTAACACTTAGAACCATAAAACATAGCAGGTCTAATTTCTGCTCTATAATATTTACCTTTTAATTTTAATGATATCTTCTTATCATACATACTACCTGATGTCCTTCTCCATTTTACCTAACCAATATTAATTCTATATTTTCTGGAAAATAGTTGTGTGTATGCATGTGGCACAGGGTTACTATCTTTTGGTGATGTCCTTTACGTTTAGGGAATGATGATCTGTTTTACTGTATCCACTTAACTTCCGAGTTCCAACATCTCATAACTTGGGTGGTTTCGAGTATCAAAAATTTTGGAACTTTGTATTACAATGTTTCATGGACCTTGATTTTCATGGTGTAACAGATTTATTTCTTTTATTGTTTGTTTGTGTAACTAGGGCATGTTATAAATTATATTATGCAAAAAAAACTAGTGAAACTTTAGAGGCTTATAAGAAAGCAAAGAAGGAAGCGAAAAAGGCCGTGAGTGAAGCAAAAGCTAAAATTTGGGAAGATTTATATAAAAAAACTCAACTCAAAAGAGGGTGAAAGAGATATTTTTAGGATAGCTAGGGCTAGAGATAAGAAAACTAAAGATCTTAATTATGTTAGATGTATCAAGGACGAAGATGAAAAAATTCTAGTAGCAAATGATATATAAGAAATAGATGAAAAACTATTTTTATAAGCTTTTTAATGAAAATAAAGATGTTAGTATTAGCTTAGGAGAGTTAGCCAAATCAGAAAAGTATATAAACCACAATTTCTACCAACGTATTCAAAAGAATGAAGTCAAAGAGGCTCTTAAACATATGAAGGGTGGTAAATCGGTAAGACTAGATAATATTCCTATAGAAGTTTGGAAAATACTAGGAGAAATAGGAATCACTTGGCTCACAAGACTATTTAATGAAATATGAAAAAACCAAAAGATGTCGGAGGAATGGAGAGCAAGTACACTTATACCCATATATAAGAACAAGGGAGACATTCAAAATTGTGCAAATTATCGAGGTATCAAGTTAATGAGCCATACTATGAAATTGTGGGAAAGAATTATCAAACGTAGGTTAAGACAAGTATCAAGTACAACAGAGAACCAATTTGGATTCATGCCAGGCAGATCTACTGCTGAAGCAATTCACCTTTCGAGACGTCTTATGGAACATTTTAGAGCAAAAAAGAAAGACCTTCACATGATATTTATTGATCTAGAAAACACTTATGATAGAGTACCGAGGGAGGTTCTTTGGAGAACTTTAGAAAAAAAGAGGTATCCCATTGACATACATTAACCTTATAAAAGACATGTATAATGGTGCAAAAACATGTGTGAGGACTCATGAAGGAATGGCAAACTTCTTTGAAGTTAATATTGGGTTACAGTAAGGATCAACTTTAAGTCCATACTTATTTATAATGGTGGTTGATGAGTTAACAAAACATATTCAAGATGAAGTACCTTGGTGTATGTTATTTGTAGATGACATTGTATTAGTGGAGGAGTCTAAGGAAAAAGTTAATGGAAAATTGGAACTATGGAGAGAAACATTAGAAAGCAAAGGCCTACGACTTAGTAGAACAAAGACATAATATATGGAATGTAAGTTTGATCATTTGGTTACCTCAGAAGACATAAAAATTAAAATTAGCACACATTGCATCCCCAAAAGGAAAGTTTTAAATACCTAGGGTCAATTTTTTAGAGTGATGGAAGAATTGATGGAGATGTTACGCATAGAATTAATGCTGGTTGGTTAAAATGGAGAGGAGCATGAGGTATTCTTTGTGATAAGAAGATACCATTAAAGTTAAAAGGTAAATATTATAGAGCAGCAATTAGGCCTGCTATGTTTTATGGTTCTGAGTGTTGGACAGTTAATCATCAACATGTACAAAAGATGCCTGTGACAGAAATGAAGATGTTGAGATGGATGAGTGGTCATATAAGAAAAGACCGTATACATAATGAGGTTATTAGAAACAAATTAGGAGTGACACCAATAGAGGATAAAATGAGAGAATATCGTTTAAGATGTTTTGGACATATAGAAAGAAGATCAAAAGAAGAACCTGTAAGAAGGTATGAAAAACTAAATTTGGAAAGTATTAAAAATGTTAGAGGACGACCACAAAAGTATTGGAAAAAAACAATAAAGAATGATCTAGCTTATTGTGAGTTAACTGCTAACATGGTACACGATAGGGATCTGTGGAAACAAAGAATCCGTGTATCTGACCCCGTCTTGTATGGGAAAAGGCTTAGTTGTTGTTGTTGTATTGTTTGTTTGTGTTAACCTCTTGTTGCTCTATTGCTAGGTATCACATCCATCACAATGACTATCTGGAGATTTGCCGTTGTTACAAGGCAATTTATGAAATTCCATCTATCAAAGCTGACCCAGTGCAGTGGGTCCCGATAAGAGTTTACTCTATTTTGACATCTTTCTGGCAATTGAGTTTATGGCTGCCTGCCTTATCATTCTCCCACTGATAGGTTCTCAGGAAAATCTGTCGGTATCTCGTGTTGTCTCCACATGGCCCAATGCAATCTAGCCTTCTTAGCTCTACTTTGGAAGATAAAAATCTGTCTTAAATTCCACATTTTCGGTAAGCATTTCTGAAAGTAGCTGTCCACCTTCAAGATTATCCAATTCATCGTTTATGCTGCTAATAAAGTATTGTCTGGGATCACTAATATTATTCTTTGGTTGATGCACAATATAGTTTGCTGCTAAAGCAATTAGTAACAATGGAGGTCATCCGGTGGACAACTCTGTGGGGAACATATAAGGATGAATTTGATCATGAGAGAGAGATGCTAGGTGGGCATTTGGGTGATAGGGCAGCTGAAGATCTTAGGCAACGCATTATTGAACATGTAGGTGAATCTGCTTTACCTTTTAATGTTCCGCTTTGAGTACTCTTCTGTTGTCTTGATATATTCCGTGATCTTCCAGAACATTTTGGTGGTTTCAAAATATTATTCGAGGATCATCTTGAAGAGGCTGGCAGAGCTGTTGTGCCTAAGTTCACAGGTTTGTGACTCGTGTATTAGTCTGCATGGATTGCCTTTTTCTTTTCTTTATTTTGAATGCATGCATTGTTTACTGCCTTAGAGACTTGTTTCTGTTCAAATAATTGCTGGTAGCCCCTGAACCAGGGCTTCATTTGTTTTTCTTTCTCCTGGCTAGTTTCTGCGAAATTGGAACAAGTTTTCAGGCTAGAGTAGAAGAGCCGTTTATAAGGAGTTAATGGTTGAGCTGTTAGGAGCAAACTAAACTCATGGTTATCAAATTGGCAAAGTGAGAATCCATGGGCTTAATAGTCAAATTCACCAATTACAGACATTAATTTATTTCCGCTGGAGCAAAGCCATAGTAGATGTGATATATGTGCTTTTATGTCATGAATCTTCTCAAACCACAATAGCAGTTTTTTCTTGGTCAGATGTATGATGGTTTCTCATTTCTGTGATCTGGAGTCCCGAGAATGTTGATCACAAGGTCAGTCTAGACTCTAGAGTCTCTCAAATTTCAAATCAAGTGGTTGAGGAATCACAAGGTATAGTTTCTGAAGTTTGCTGCTTATGAATTGCGGCTCATGACATTTTAAGTTACCGCTCCTTGAGCATATTCTTGTCCATGGGTTAATCAACTGACTTATTAGTTTATGTAGTATCAACAGTCCCCTTCGAGGCTCCCTTTTCCTTCTTTTTCATAAAACCTACAGTTTTCTGTTACAACCATATAAAATAGTATGTGAAATAGTCAACTTGATCATACTGGAGCTCATGAGTCATGATCCTTGGTGTCGTTCCCGCTTGACTATCTTATAATGTGGATAATGAACCTGATGCTGTTTCTTATAAATGTTTTGGTTTTTAATCATCGGTTATATTGATTTCAGATTCCACATAAAATTAGGTGGTTCACTTGATACTAATGCATCATTAGCTTCAAATTCTATTTCCGGAAATGGAGAAATACATGTCAGAAATGGTGTTATCCAAATCCCTTGTTGCAAAAATTGACAGGCCAGTGGGAATAATTTGCTTCCAGTCTGCAAAGGACACAAATGACATTCTGAACTCGTGGGCCACAAACTTAGAGAAGCTTCTTGATCTTGTGGAGAAAAGCTGTCATCAAATCCACAAAGAGACCATGGTACACAAAGCGGCACTGAAGGTTCAATAGGCTTTTCCACTCGAACGTCGATTCTGAATCATAATGTGGCAGTGAGGAGGCATTACTTCTTTCTCTTCCCTTCACCCCTCAATCCCCACGCCCCCGGAAAAAGTGTCTGCATAAGGGCATGCATGTCTCTAAAAGGCTTGGGCTTCCTTGATTATCTGAACTTTGGGATGTAATTCATTTTGGATGAAAAAAATGGGTGCTTTTTGCCATTCATCGAGCTAGACAAATCAGTGTAGTTATTTTGAACTGATCTATTATTTTGTATGACATTCTTGTGGTTCCTCTCATACTGGTGATGTTGTTTTCTTTGCATACATCTGCCCATTGTTAACTCACATTTTCTCTCTAGTTGGGTACGAAACCAAGGAAAAGCAGTCACCTGCCTCAAGTTAGGTTGCTACCCTGTAACCTGCATGAGCCTGACCTGGCCTAGCCTAACTCCCTGATTGGTATTTGTCTGGATTCATGCCTGTTGGGGAAGTTTCTCAACAGAGCGAGGCCTGGAACTCAGTCTGACGAGTGCGGATATGATCTAATTAATCAAGAAATTGGTGAATTTTCGAGATTCCATGAACCTCATGGCCACTTGTGACTGGTATTTGTCTGGATTCATGCCTGTTGGGGAAGTTTCTCAACAGAGAGGCTATGTTTCTCAACAGAGCGAGGCCTCGAACTCAGTCTGACGATTGTGGATATGATCTAATTAATCAAGAAATTGGTGAATTTCGAGATTCAATGAACCTCATGGCCACTTGTGAGGGCTGAGGGCAGCGTTTGGGATCCAACATGCGGCCAACTACAGAGTCAAGGATGCTCATCTGGAAGGGTTTTCTGACTCCCATGTTGCAGGTGGTTAGTTTGATTCCTGGGTTTGCATGTGTGTATGTGAAAAAGCCACATTGTCGCTGTTCTAGTGCTCGACAGTTTCACTTGGTTTTTTTCCCCGTTCTTTTTGGGATTTGGCCTCCTGTCGTAACCCAAAAAGAATGGGAAAAAATGAGAATAATTCAGGAGAGTAACTCCACATGACATCAGTCTGCTATCGACAATTCTTTGGATCAAAAGCCACATTGTCGCTGTTCTAGGCTCGACAGTTTCACTTCTGCCCCTGGCAGCTGAGCTATTAATGTCTAGGAGGTGTGCCTGGTAAACAAGCTGAATTAACCTAACTGGTGTTGTTTGTGGCTCATTCACCAACTCAAAACCTTCTCACGTTTTGGCTGATCCGAATTAATGCTTAACCAAACGTGTGATGAATTGGAAGAGTGAACACGAATTTCTTCATAAAAGGTACAATTTTCACTGTGATGAGCCGAAATGAACTGAACTCGACATGTTTGTATTCTGTGTAGATCTCAAGCGAAACATGGATGAGCTCATAATGTGATGAACTCAGCCGAACTCACAGGTTTGTTTGCGAGCCTTAACGAAAGTTAATTTGAGGTTTCAAATGTTTATAACTTCTAGTACTAATTATTGGTACTTGAGGTTCCACCATTAGGCCATGTATGTATGTGTGCGGTGTGCGTGCTGCCCCAGATGATTGAAGTGAGTGAGGGAAGCTGCTACTATATGGTTTAATGACCAAGCTTTAGCAGTTAACTCGTGTTGATTAATTTAATTGTTGAACCTTAAATTTGAAGTTCACAGGAATGCAGGTAAATAATGAACGACGAATTGGGAAAGAGAAAAGGAAGAAAAAAATCGTAGGGATAAGGAGGGGGTATGAGAGCCTTGTTCTCTCAAGCACCCATGATGGCTTTGAGAAACTGGAGCGCACTTAACACATGGTGGCATGTAAAGTAATGGACATGGGGTGTGGGCGAGTCGCACTCACTCATGGCATGCGCTTCTATTGTGTGGCACATTCTCTCTCTCTCTCTCGTGGACATTATTTGGGCATCAGAATAACACCAAATTAATGAAAATGTATTATGATAAAAAATAACTGGTTGGCATTCATCAGTAAGTTCATGTTCAGCAATGGTAAGTTTGCTGAATGAACGACTCCATATGAAAGAGACTTGTCGAAGTCTAAGGAAATAGACTTTCATTACTGTTCATACTAATCTTTGTTTACACAACTAATGTTCAATGAAGTTAGTTTGGTAATGAAAATGCCGTTTGTAATTCGACATTCTTGAAAAGCACCATTTTGGTTTAGAAATACAACTCAGATTATAGAGAGGGTCAGGTGAAAATGCCCGTGTCTCTCTCTCACGTTGGACCCACGCCCCCACTTAACAAAAGCTACTGTAGACGTCTGCTGCTGACTGCATGATCTCTGCAAAATGTGGGCTAAGAAAAACATTAACATAAACTACTAATTGTGTTTTCTGAAAAATGTGATCTCCGTCTTTATTTCCATTAGAGGACACCTTCCTATAGTCTCCTATCTTGCATTGACGAGTGTAATCTAAAGGATCTATGCCACGCAGCAACCATACACGTACGTAATTCTCTACATACAACTCTTCCCGTTGGATGCATTTTATTTTCATCAAGACCTCTCTCTCTCTCTCTAAATGATGAGAAGAAAACCATGGCTTTTACTGATCATGATCTTCCTCCAGTTTCATCTCTTCAATTATATGGGCTATGGGGACACCATTGGAGTAATAAACCAAACTTCAGCAAGATTCTCAAGTGCCAGCCTCTACAATGCGTACTTGGCTTTGCAATCATGGAAGTCATCAATCACAAATGATCCATTTGGCATGTTTGCTCCTATGAGGGAGTCTTTTGTTCAGACACAACTGCCATGGGTTCTGATCCAGTGGTTTCTGTCATTGATCTCAATCATGGTTACCTTGAAGGCACTCTTGTGAAGGAGATTTCTTACCTCACTGACCTCACAATCATTCATCTCAACACCAACAGGTTCTATGGAACGATACCCGAAACCTTCTCTGATTTGATTAATCTATCAGAGCTTGATCTCAGCAACAATCAATTCACTGGGCCTTCCGGCGTGTAGCGGCTACCTAGCTTAATTTTTTTAGACTTGAGGTACAACCGCTTCTTTGGTGCGATTCCTGATGGTTTGTTTACTCTAAATCTGGATGCAATTCTTCTAAACAACAATGAGTTTGAGGGTGAGATACCTCTAAGCTTAGGAAATTCACCTGCTTCTGTAATTACACTTGCCAACAATAAGTTTTGTGGGAGTCTGCCAACCAGTTTTGGTTATATGGGATCTAGGATAAGGGAAATTCTCTTTCTGAACAACCAAATTACAGGGTGCATACCTGAAGGAGTGGGGCTTCTCTCACAAATGGTGGTGTTGGATTTGAGCTATAGTTCACTGAAGGGAGAGATGCCTGATTCCCTGGCTTGTTTGTCAAGGATTGAAGTGTTGAATATTGCACACAATGCGTTGTCTGGACTGCTTCCTGATGTATTATGTGAATTGAGAAATCTGGTTAATCTCACTGTCTCCTACAATTTCTTCACTGGGGTGAGCCTTGAGTGCTTTAGATTGTTGTTCAGGAATTTGGGATTTGATTTCTCTGGGAATTGCATCCCTGGGCAGGGTGAGGATTCCTTCTGCCCAGCCTTTACTTTGCAGGTCGTTGATGGAGCAGCATTTGATGAATACGGGCACCAGCTTCGTGCCCCCTTAAACTATTATTCCTCGAATTTTGTTTCGATAGAAGACAAGTAGGTTCTCACTATGAATACGGGCACTAGCATTATATCTTCCTTTTTATCTTCCCATTCTTCCTTATGGTAGTACTCGCTCTCTGTCACACGCACGCACGCACATATATAAATAAGTATACTACGATTTCATGGAGAAGTATCATGATGATAATTGACATGTGTAGCAGGCTTTCACTACTGATTGTATTCATGATGCACTCCATGCTCAAAATAAAGCTAAACTGGTGCAAATATGGTCATCTTTTGCTCTCCTTGCAAACTGGTTGAAGACACAGTATGATTTGTTCTTAAGTAGGTGTATGAAGCACGAAACCGAGGTTTTTAACTTCTCCCTACAGGAGACTAGTTCTTATGATGCAGGTGTTGGATAGCTAAACTCATTTCGAGACAGTTCCAGCTTGAATTCGGAACCGTTCGAAACCAGTATTTTTATTAAAAAATTAAAAATTCTAGGAAAATTTATATAGTTGAATAAATTCCAAGTTATGACAATTAGCTTCAGTAAAACAATACGCCACTCAGGCTTTATATTTGAAAGGGGTTCTAGAGTTAATAGAAAAAGAAAATGTGAATACGGGGCAGCTTAACAAATAACGTATAAAGAAACATAATCTAAAGGCTGGTTGTGTATGATCAGTGGAGGACATGATGATGGAATGGATCCACCTCATGCAGTTCCACCATTATCTGTTGGGTGCATGGCCTGAAACTCTTCTTGTCTTGGACTTGTCTTTTCAATTTGTTCTTTTTTGGGGGGTACAATTGGAGACACAAAGTCAGTTGCATGCCCGTGTATCGATCTCATGACCTTCAAATTGTGAGTCGACCCCCTAGAGTTGGCTTTTCATTTCTTTGAGCATGTAAGGCTCGAACAATCTAGATGTTACCTTGATTTTAACCTTCGTTCTAAATGAATTTATATGGTGAAAAGAACTGCTTCAGCACTTAACTTAATTAAGCTTGAACAACGTAAAGCTGGGTTTCATAGTATAAGATTAAGTACTAAAGATAACCTCAGTATGCAAACAAACTTAAAAAATAAAGCCAAACAAAGATAGTTATCACAGATCGGAGCCTACCTCTGTAAAGAAAAGATACATAACTGTCGTAGATCGGAGACTATCTCCAGTAGGCACCGGAGGAAGTTTCTGGACCTTCCAGTATAAAATAAGAGGCGAGCGAAGCACCAATTGTGGAAAACCAGGTGCAGAGAGAAGAAAGTATAGAAGCACAAGCACAGCTAGTGTTTGAAGTCATAATATAGTAAAAATAAAGTAAATGATTAAGTGTGCATAGTTCAGTATAAGGAAACTCTGCATCTTTAGGATTCTTTAAAGTGTCCCAGCTAATGAATCTAATCTTTAAGTAAGAGAGGCTATCTTTGAATCTCAGGAGTGCTTTCTGTTTTATGTTTCAAAGTTCGCATGCAGTGATTGTGCTAGGCCTTAGCTGAGCTGAGCTGAGCCTCGAACTTGGTTTCGCCGAATGGATCTTTCCTCAGAACCACGTAGTAATTAGCAATGGATCCACAATAAGTAAATGAACTAAGCAGTCTGTATTTATTATGTCAGAAAACTGAAAATTCGCATGCTAAAACTTCATGATATGCAGCTTTAGACAACACATGGTGTCTATGCAACATCTCATAGCTTGCTGTTAAACAATATTCTCATCTGCAATTTTTCTCATTTCACGCCATGAAGTTAAATATGATTTTATGCATTCTTGTTTTTGACTGTGTGTATATTTGATAGATGACACCAACTTGGTGATAACGAGAATACATTAAGATTGTTAGTTAAATTTTGAAAAACTCGAGAAAGAGAGATTCTACGTATGTTGGTTGCAAACAACCATAGACCGTAACAGTTGTTTTCCCCGGTATGGTATAAGCGTGAAAAAATGAAAGTTCCGTCCGTCAAATGCTGCATCTAGAACATATATCTTTGAAGGATCTTCAGTCGAATTTCTCAACAACCATCTAATGACAGGAGATGTGGTGGACTTGGGAATTTTTTGGGGTGGGCGAACTTCATTTTGTGGAAATTCAAGCGAGTGAGACCATATAAATTTTCAAACAGTTCAGACCACCTCCGCAGATTTCCTGGTTTCTTCTAGAATTCCGGTGAGGCAGTCAAGTGTGATGGCAATCTCTACCTGCCCAGCGGGTACCTACACTTCCAAGCCACTACATACGAATGATTCTCAAGGCAAAAAAAAAATTGGGCTGAAAAAATGATGGGTTTAAAGTAAAAGCACTCTTTCATAATAGCATTTAACAAACTCATGTGTCTCTAATTATTTATTGATACTGATGAACAACTCGATCTCACTCGTTACTTTTCTCTCTTTCTATATATATATATAGAGAGAGAGTTATATACTCAACTTAATCAATGTGTAAATATGTTTATCTTTCGATCAATAATATATATTTAAATTTAAAGAGATTATTATATATTAAATGTAAAGTATAAAAAGTATAATGATATTTTTTATTTTAAATTAAAATCTTCACCACAAGAGATGTTTGAGTAGGTTGGAGCATATTTATGCCATTCAACATATATCACTCTCTCCATAATATATATCTATATATATTTTATTCAAATATAAATATATATACATACACATAATCATTTCTAATTTAATACTATGAAATACCATAATATAACTTCTATGTTTTATATAAAATATATGAGATCGACTTAGTTTTCTTTTAACAAAATACTTTTTATAGGTTGGAATAGGGTGAAGAGGAATTGGCCGAGTTATACCATAGTGGGTGTGGGGTTTGATCGCGAAGACCCGCAGGGAGGATTCCAATAGGATGTTAAGTGAGATCAGGATGAAACCCAGCCTCGCCCCCATTGCCATCCCTACTCACATCAACCTTGAATAGATCGGTCACTGAAGGGCGACACAACGCAAGGTACAATTCAGCCCTAACAAAACCCTTTGATTTCCCTTGGCCTCCAGCGAGTAAGAAAGCAAGGGCAGCTGAGTTCGATTCGCCTACCTTCTTCTTTCGTAAAATTGAACAAGACCTCTTTGTCTCATTCTTTGGACTGATCAGGTATTGAACTCCAAGAAAGAAATAAAAGAATATGCGACCACCGTTTTGGAACTACTGGTTTCGGTTCGGTTTATGAAAGGTAGGACCAAAACAGACACTGATTTTGGGTCCGATTTGGCTAGTTCCTGGAATAGGGTTCACCAAGCGGGACCATAAATTGTCATTATGAACTTTTGGTTGTTAAATCCACTTCGAGTTGGTGGAACAACAATCCCTACATGTGAGAAAAAAAATACCCATCTCCTTTCCTCTCATAATATTTGAAGAATTTTTAGTAAAAAACTAAGAATGGTCTCAACCGAGAACTCAGCTTCCTCCCTCTCTCACATATATATATATATATATGTATATATATGTATATATATATATATATATATGTATATATGTATATATATGTATATATATATATGTATATATATGTATATATGTATATATATGTATATATATGTATATATATGTATATATATGTATATATATGTATATATATGTATATATATGTATATATATATATATGTATGTATATATACATATGTATATATATATATATATATACATATATATGTATATATGGATATATGTGTGTGTCAGGGATGACTTATGTAAAGTCACCATGGCAATTATCACCTTGTATATATATATATATGTATATATATGTATATATGTATATATATGTATATATATATATATATATGTATATATATATATGTATGTATATATATATACATATATATGTATATATGGATATATGTGTGTGTCAGGGATGACTTATGTAAAGTCACCATGGCAATTATCACCTTAAGCCTCCAAATTTTAAATTTGTTATACTATCAATTAGACCTTAAAACTTTTAGATTTAAGCTTCAAATTTTGAAAACATATCGGATTTTCGCTTTAGGCCTCAACTTGTGTCAAGTCACCCATGAATGTGTGTAAACTATGCTCTAGAGGCATATGGTAATCCTGGTTAGATCACATCCAATAATTGTGAATGGACTGCACTAATATTGACAACTTATTCATGCTTGCAGCTTTATTTGACGTGAAAGGGAACTTATTAAACATGTCTTAAATGGAATTGATGCATTCAACACCATCGATGGTTAAGAAAGGGAAACAACTCTTGTCTTGTCCCTCTTTAAATCTGGGCCGCTTCGGGTCAGAGTCAAGTCGGAATCTGTCCTCGATGCAGATCTGGTTGGTCAGATCGTGTATGGCATAGGATTGATCCGATTATACATATATCCAGGTTCTTATATATGCACGAAAACACGAATTCGATGGGAGATTCTAAACCAATACCCAGTCGTGTTCAAACGATCTCCACCTAGTTGTTTTTACCTAAATTAGTTGCTAGCAATTTTACGCAACTTTTGATTTGAATTCCAAGCAGAAGCCAGCTAAGTCTACAGTAGGCAATCTACTATACGACACGAAAACCTGAGATGAACTCGTATAACCAAAATAACACGAAAAGAATTGGATTGTGTTCGAGTTGACCTGTTTTCGGTGAATGTGAAGAAGCTCGCATAGCGTGTAGTGGGTGTTGTAGCGCACTTACTTGAAGCCTCGCTTCGCATAGAACCAACTTGCAGTGTATGTATGGTATGCATGCACACGACACGAAAGCCTTGAGTCTACGTTTCCACGCAAAGTAACACGAATATATCCACTCATGTGACCGGTAAATGACAACTTTTTCATGAGAAAAGGTTTGGATGTGCCCGACTTGATCTGTTTTCAACATGAATAAGAAATGACACAACACGAACACGATCCAAAACAAGAATTTGCTCACGGTTTCAATACAACATGAAAAACTCAGCACATGGCCAGAAAACTGAGTTCGTAATCACCGAAACACACTTTAAATTGCGCCATGTTTCACTTGTTAACACGAACACGAAAAATGGCAAGCTACCAACATGACCGAGAACACGAAATCGGAAACCTCTAATCAGTTCGATGATACGCGCCAAACATGCTAATTACAAGACCCTCTTGATTGGAATCCATGTGAATTTTGGACCCGATTCAGTTGTTTGTTCCCAAACTCGTTCAGTATTCGACTCGCAAACACATTGCTGACTGAACGAATTCAGCTGACTGAGCTAACCTTAAATATCCCGGGCTTTCACGCTTGTTTTGAATTGAGAGAAACGTCAGAGAAGTCATGGACATCGGGCTTCTTCCCTCCTACTCTTCTTTTGATTTGTAAAGGAAAATTAATCCGCCTCTTCTTTTGATCCATGCATTCAAACGCCGTTTAGGTACATTAAGCGTTGAGATATATAAATACATATTCTAATGAATAAATTATTCAATAAAATGTGTATCTTCGTGTTCTATTCTGGAAATATTCTGCAATCAAAATATGAGGCTGATGATTCCCGTATATGCATGTATAAGCATATCAGTATCGTCTTGCCGTAGTCTACATCTATATCAGTCTGTTTTCATGTCAAGCCTTGTCCTTTCTAAGCTTTTTCTTTTTGCTGTTACGCTGTTACAACTTTATCACTACCAAATGTATACAAAAGTTCTTTGATTCACGTCTTGTCGCCTTGATGTATAAGGAAGACTTAAGTTTCTCCTTAATTAGTGCAGCAAATTCTGATATCTATTAAAAAATTTTGGCACAATGTATATATATATATGGGGGGGAGGGGGAGATCTGACTCCTGGCAAAATCATTTGTCATCTAATTTGATCAATGTTATGGATACGGTATGCGTCCTTTTCTCTTTATTCCCTGTGAAACTGCAGTGAAGGTGCGAACTGCAGATATGCACCAGGGCCCTTTCATGCACGTTAAGTTTATCATCTTTTTTTGTGTGTGAGAGAGAGCAAGAAAGAGAGAGGAAAAGGTAAAGGGAGAAAGGACGCCAATGAAAGAAGCCATGCACGTTAATTTTATAGCCCAGAAACCAGTCTATTAGCAAAACCAGTGGGTCACTTGCACTGCAGAAGAAGGGTGAATCTAGAATAAAGTCATAAATATTGACTCTCTTTCACCAGGAACATACATCACAAAGCATCCCAAAGAATGTGACTCATTATAAATTTTATACAGATTCATGCCCACAAAAAGAGGTAACAGACACATCACCATGATTCTGGTGAGACCAGCTTGACCAATCGTCGATACATGCATGAGAAAGAGAAACTTAGAGTGTGGCGTGATCTTTTCTCTCGGGAAATGTAGAGATGGGGCAGGTGTCATTGTATGGACCTAAGGAAAATACTAAGGAGAGAGAGAGAGAGAGCAAATACAGCAAACTGTCATGGTGTATCGGTAATATTTTGGCACAAGACTGACGAGGGTTAGCTTGTGACAACAGTAACAGCCTTCGTTTCTCTTTTCTTTTCTTTTTTCTTTATCTTCTTTTCTGCTTGTATAGGTTTCCTTCTTTTTCTTTCTGATTTACTAAAAACGATGGAATATAATTTTACATATTGAATTCTGTAAGTAGATGCAGCGCATGACAGTACTGTACTCGACGCCTTCTCTAAAGCATGGAGCCTCAGAGGGTTTTACTGAGCCAGTCACAGATTCTCCTTTTATTTTCTGCCCCTTCATGCATGATGATGTGGATAGTTAGGATCATGCCAGTAGTACTTTATCCATTCTGCAGCATCTTGGGTGTTGCTCAACGTCGACTCCTGAAAGAATCAATCACAGAAAAACATGCATGGAAGCTGGTCATAGTTCACAAAAATCATGAAACGAAACATTGAGACATCCTCTCTATGTCTGTATTGAATGGTTATTTCTGATTCAAATGTAAGACAAATGAATCAGAAAGGCCGTCCTTTAACAAAGTGCATTAAGATATATGCATTTCCTAAAAGGCAAAGTGCACCAGATCAGAAACACAGGTCTTTTGGTGCAGATCTTAGATTTCTCCTCTTCTTTTGTTGTTTGAGATCATCCCGAAAAAAATTCTAGGGATCCAGGTTTGGTTAATGCTTGTTTGTGAAACCAATCTTTAGTCTCTCTCTCTCTCTCTGGGCTGACCAATAACGTCGGTCTTAAATCAGAAGCATTACCCACGAATCAAAAAACAACACGCTTAAAAGTACCCACTCGAATGCCTATATGTTTCCTTATTATTTTGTGACACCTCGAATTCACATAATGTTATGGCAGGGCCATTCTTTGTCTTGCAGTCCTTTTAATTCTCAATAGACAAGACAACAATGAACATCCAGATAATCTCAAGAAACATAAACAATCGAAATTGCATCCATCATTTTCTAAATGTACTTTTCCGTCTACATAGGAAAGAGAATACGAGGAAGTCAAGCCTTACTTTTATCTCCTGGTGTGTGCAATCGAACATTTCCTCCAGTGGCAGTTTATACGACGTAGAAGCAGCCAATTTAGGTTGCTGCTGTTGATTCTGATCAGAGACAGGATTAATGCAAGGTGTTGTCAGAGATAACAATCGAATGATCCTACTCTTGTATGGTAAATTACACACAAATACCGAGTGCATTAATGCTGTAAAGATGCATTGAAAATGAAATCCTCCAATAATACAAATATTAAAGAATGAAATTGTTTATCTCTTTTACTTGAGAAATCATAGATTGTCGACAGATCAAAATTGGGTACCTGAAATTTTTCATTTTGGAGGAATATTCTGGACATATGAAAGGACTCGTCCAAGACAAGTGAAGTTTGGTGAATCGGAGATGGCAGTACAGTAGAAATGGGATTGGATGGCCTGCTGATATGGAAAGCAGCTGTAGCCAACTGGTGCATCTCATGTGCCACGCCAAGCCCCCTCTTCTCATGCTCTTCACGCGTATGTGGGTTGCAATGTGTTGACACCTCTGCCACTTCAGCACTCTACAAGCAAAAGAAACAAAACCATTCACCACCTCGTATCATATATATATCGTCATCACCATCATGATAGAACAATAATATAAGTAGAAGCTTGAGATTATAGCGAAATTTCCCCTTGGCTTATGAATAATTTCTTAGAACATTAACTAAAATGAAGGTTGCAATCGCAACCATTCTTAAAAAGAGGTCTGCAAAGCTTCCTAGGTGGATAAACAACTTAAATTAAAGAAATTATGATAGTTTATACGTCTCTATTTTCTGGACACTTTTCAGGTTTGGAAATCGTGCCTCATATGATGCTTGTTTCCCCACTTTGAACAGGAGAAGGGAATCTGTCATATATATATAAATATTCCTAGAAAGGATTTGAGCCGTCCGATTGCATTCAAAGCTGTATATTGAATCAAATGGATTAAGCTTTTCCTGAATGGGATGAAGCTGAAATGGTCGGATTTTAGCTGTTGAATATCCAAGGCATGAGTGAAACTTGTTATTGGAGGGATTCCAACAACAGCAGACAGATCTCAGTAACTATCTTAGAAGAACAATCCTTCTTTCTCTTCTTCATGCTGGCCCAGATGGTATTGGTGCATCACCCAATTGGTTTTCTCAGGTTTTCTGTTCTTCCCAAAATTGGTATAGAGGACTAGAATCTTCTTGCACCCTTTTTGTTTGCCATTCACCATCACTGGCCTGGTCTTACCAGTCTTGTGCCATCTAGTTTCTCCACCTTGCAAGTCACACTCGTTTTGAATCTTTCTTCTCTTTCTTGTCCTGTTGTATAAGCCTTTGAAGGTCTATGGAAGAAGTGCCTGCTCAAGCCATCTCTTGTTACTCCTGAAAAGCACACGCCAAAAATCAAAGTTAGGTCGACTTAGGTGAAAGACAAGAGTCACAAGACAAAACCCATTTGATTAAGTATACGTTTCTTCTAAATATCAAGGGAGATTTTTAGTTATATATTTATGTTTAGTAAAACCTAACTGCGAATTAAATAATAATATGAATATATAATACAGTAGAAAATCACAAACATCCAGCGTGAAGAAGTGAGAATTAGAGGGTATTTCAATTTTACTATGTTAATATCTCAGACCTGGAAGTTTCTCAGGATGGGTATAACAAATCCCATCTTCTCCTTCAATGGTAGGAATGAATCTCGGACATTGCTTGGATCCGCAGCGCTGATGCTCTTCAAGTTTCGCATCGATGAAATCCACATTGCTAATTATAGAAGGAAGGTGATTCCTCTCCATTCTTTGATACAAAATCCAAATTCGATCACAACCAACTAGTCATAATTCCTTGATGTCCTCTCTCCTGATCTATTCACCTCAAATTGAACAATCTCCAGTTTCAGATTTTCTGCAAAATTCTTCCGTTGAGTTCCATCTTCTTTACGACTGAGATGTCACCAAGAGAGACCTTCGAGAGCTCCCACCATCTGAATCCAAGTGCAGACCTGCATCAATATCATCTTCTCCCTCACGGCTATAAGTGAAATATCGACTTTAGAAAATAGTTGAGCAACCGAAGATCTCGGTTTTTTAATACGTCTCTCTCATTTCAACCATGAGATCTTTAAACAAGAATTAGAATAGGGAAAGATGAAACAACATCAGAATTCGTTGTCTCGAAGAAGAGGGAGGAGGAGGGAAGGCTCCCTACTTTAATGGAAGCCAAATGAAAAAGGGAAAGGTGAACTACGCGTCCGGCTTTATGGAAAAATTAAGCAGGATGCACGTAGTCTGCGTCGCAGTGAAACCCTAGTTGCTTTTTATTCTTATTTTCTTTAATAGCCATTTGCTTCCAGGTAAAAATAAAGAACTGCAAAAATAAGCTACAGATCTCATGGTTGACGGTAAGAACTCTTCAACGATGATTGGCATATGAGGTTACCTTGATTCTGAAATGAAAAGGGTAATTAGAAAACAAAAGGAGATGATCGAAAGAACTCACATGGGTTTTGATCTTTTGGTGTACTCATAGAGCTCAAGTTGCGGAAACTATAATTCTTTTTGCCATAAGGGGTTGCAGAGGATGGTGAACTTGAGGGTTGCTTGAAATGCAAGGCAATTGAGCAGTACACTTGATGACCCAAAGAAAAATATCATATTCTATAATATAAGCAAATCAGAAGCTTTTCCCACAAGCATCATATTTTATACAATTCCCAACAGACAAATATTTCTCAACATCCAAAAAAAACAAGTTTAAAATTGAAATTAATTTGAAAACCAAGATAAGAAAAGTATACATATCCTCTCTCTTTTTTCTTAATTCATGAGCTGTAAATGCTCATTAATTCACTATCATCAAAACCTGCATTTAGAGGTGAACACACTACCCTTGTGCTTAAATTCAGTTTTTAGGCAGCATACATTTACGCATTTATATGGAATTAATACTATTTAAGAAATAAATACCCTAAAAAGGATGGTCATGCATCTTGACAAGTTTTCTATTTTTCTGGAAAACACAAGTTTTCTTATTTAGTTATCTTTCGATGGCCTTTCTTTAGAGAAAAAGGCAAAAAATGAAATAAATGCCAAAAATAATCGTTGGTTGCTGTGTGTTTTGGTAAAAAGGAGGCAAAAATGGAAGTGTGAGAACAGATTAAGATTCCAAAATATATAAGGAATATTATATTGTAGGGCTTGTGGTGTTCATTGAGTGGGTATGACTGCTCAATGAGAGGAGGATATGTAAAGTTAAGTTCAATTAATTACACTATTCATAAAATAATATCGAATATTTTGAATTAATTTACCTCCTCTTACACTCCAAATCTTTTAGTTACACATTTCTGGGATTTTCTACTAGACTATTAAGCTCGGTCGAGTCGGCTCAGCTTGGGTCGGCTCGGCTTAGATCCGTGCCTCTTAGAGTAGTTTTCCTTTTGTTGGAATAAAGCAGAGTGATCAGTGAGCTTTTTGACACTATGTTACCATGCACCTTTTGGACCCTGAGTGAGTGTTTGAATTGTGGGACAGTGAGAACTCTGGCGTGCTTGTTGAGCTCTGCAAATGGTGTAATGCAATCTAACGTCACTGACAATTTGCCGCTTCTCTCAATGCAACGGATTGCTAAGGTCGAGACGTTCATGTTGCACTGGACTCTAACGTCCCCGACAACTTAAGCCAAATTGTCGGGCCATTCAAACACAATGTAAGTGCTAGATCTTGTTCATAGAAGGGACCATGAGTGAGGCAACTTTTGTGGCACATCAAACACGTATATATACGGCATGTGACCATGTTATCTAGTATGAGTAACTATTAAATATTTTAAATGATATATTAAACAATCGATACAATTTTATATATTAAAGTATTAGAAAACTTTTTTTCCTCCAAAAGAAAAGGCAAATCCAGGTCTTATGTACTGCATAGAACAAAGCGCGTCTCTCATGTCTCTTTGAAAGCTCTCCAAGTGAAGGTTCAGGAACCAGGCTAACTATGCTCATGGAGGACAAGGCTCGGGCGAGGCTCGAGCCAATTAAGATGATTTAAGCTAACCAAGTTGAAACATCCATGTATTAATTTTTGCCATTGGTCACTAAATCTACGGACTTGGTCCAAACCAACCAAAAAAAAAAAGTGGTAGACAATAATATGAGATTCCTTCCAGCTGACCTTGCTTTAGGAGAAGATTGTGTTCCCTATTTCGGATTTGATGCTCCCCGGCTTCAAATTTTGTACTTTCAAGGGAAAATATAGTCCGTGACATATGATGGTCTCCAATTGAGTCGTCTTTCTCGACGACAACAACACATTCTTTGGTACGCTCGATCAAACACCCGCCCTTTAATATTACACGGTGCATGCAAACATGTTTTGAATGGAAATATCCAATGACCTTTACCACTACGAATGTTACAAGTCAGCTGTTTATTAGAAATGATGCCTCGATTGGGTTAGCTAATTTTCTTCTTTTTGGTACAATGCGAGGCCGAAGCCAATATGCACACTTCGGGCATGGAACTCATGACCTTCAACCTTCTGAATCAAACCACTAGAGGTAGAATTTTTATAAATATCAACAACAAAACCAACTAAGCCTTTTCCCATACTAGACAGAGTCGGGTACATGGATTCTTTATTTCTACATAGCTCTATCATGTGCCATGTTAGCAGTTAACTCACAGAATTTTTATACATATAGTACTAAAATATACAGAAGATTAAACTACCGTAGTATCTCATGCATGTTATCAAGATATGAACTTAAATCATCATCATCATCATCATCATCATATATATATATATATATATATATATATATATATATATATATATATATATATATATATATAGAGAGAGAGAGAGAGAGAGAGAGAGAGAGAGAGAATGATTAATCGTATCTACCACTCATACATCACTTATTGCTTTTGGATGGTATGAGTATAGTGAAAATATATTTTTAGCATAATATCTCATGCATGTCATCAAGATAAGAACTTAAATCATCATATATATATATATATATATATATATATATATATATATATATATATATATATAGAGAGAGTGATTTGATGACATGTCACTCATACCTCATTTATTGCTTTTTGGTGATATGAGTATAATGAAAATAAATTTCTCACTTTTCAAAACCTCTTAAAAAAATTTAAATCTCACTTATATCACTTGAAAACAATGGGTGAATATGTCAAAAGTGAAGATAATCCATTTTTATTATATAAAACAATGGGTGAACATGTAAGAAATGAACAAAATCTATTTTTCTTATATATATATATATATACATATACATATATATATATATATATACATGTATATATATATATATATATATATATATACATGTATATATATATATATATAGCATGTGTAGAGATAAATGAAGAAATACAGGACAGATACAAGATAACCCTGAGTCACTAAAAACACCAGGGAAAAGTTTTATGAAACATTTAATAGACGACTAATTAGGAGTCGACATGCATGACTTTAGGTAGCCTTCTGCCGTACAATAAATTTGCGTACATAACCTAATCTCGCATACATGAATCATCAAAGTTGTCAACTGGACAAAATAAATATTCATGTATTCTATACGAAATTTACAAGTAAGTCGACAAGGACGTCAGTTTCTGTCAGATACTACGGAAGCAATTTTGTTAATTAACATCCTGAGCGTAAAAATATTTTAATGCCATTATTCGTCTTTTAAGAAAGGCCTATTGTGTGTTTGCCACACATATGTATATGTGTGTATGTGCGTGCGTTCTCTGGCCACGTCAAGCATCCTTTCGTTATGGAGCAGTCAGTCGCCCACAGTAATTCAAGCAAAAAATCTAAGTTCACCGATGGTGGTATTATCATTGATGAGGTGGGAAAGTGAAGTCCCAACCGAAATCTTGGTGACAGATATCGGTTAATTATCAGCAGAATTTGTTCTTGTACTTTTTTATCTTTATGTTTTTTTAATTTACTGAGAAGATTGCTTAAGTTAAAAATAAATTTCTTACTAAAGAACAAGGAGGAAAATCATGGTTAAAATATTAGCAAAAATTCTACAATATGATGAAAACCATATTTAAATTTGGGATAGCGCACCTCTTTAAAAGCAGAGATTTTTTTTGTTACAATGATAGGCTAAGCCTAATACACACGTGCATGCACTCTTCCTGAAAACCAAACTTGCGACCTACCGGTGGGTGTGACAGAGTTCTAAGCAAAGTTTTGAGGAGTTTGTGAACAAGGGCTTTTCCTATATATATATATATATATATATATATATATATAGAGAGAGAGAGAGAGAGAGAGAGAGAGAGAGATTGGATTTTGTTCACTCATCTCTCCATCTATTTTTTGGGTCATATAGTATAATAAAAATATTTTTTATATTTTTTTAAAGTCTTTAAAATTTTAAAATTATACTCATTTTATCTAAAAGTAATGAGTAAGCATGAGTGAACAACTATAATTTCCTTATATATATACATATATTGTTAAACTAAGTATGCATTCCCTCTGTGTTGAACTTGCGGTCTACAACATGCAGCTGAGCCCGCTTATAATTTTGTGGTGGGCCAAATAGAGAAGATCACGAGGATATGTGAATCCAGATAAGGAACAGACTGGGGTGTCACTAAGAATATTAAAAGAGGGAGATAGCTTGAAATCTGGAAGATAACCGTAGCTGGGGTTGCATTGCGTGTGGACAAAGGGTTGAACCGTTTTTCTCTCCTAACGGCTCTTTCTTGTTCACATGCACCGGCAAGGTGGCCTACTTCCATCTACCACTTTTCTTCTTATCAACGTGGCATGCACCCACACACACAGGCGCTGTACATAGATCTAGACGTTTCTCGCCCCTATCAGTTGCAGTTTGTTTTGAATCAATTTTATTTGAAAATTTCATGAAATAAAAGTGAGTTTAAAACTCCAACTAAAAACAACTTGGAACTGCCCATTCCAGTTCTTGTTCTGTTTTTCAATATTTTGATGCATGCATATGCATATATGGGTGTTTGTGTGTATATATATACATATATGTGCATACATACATATATGTGTATATATAGAGAGAGAGACGGAGTGATAGTAAATCATGTAACTTAGGACACATGTACATTCAATCTTTATCTAAAATAAAAGATGGACATGAGTAAGCATGTGTCAAGGTTGCCATTTAATTATTTATATATATACTTGCACATATATTTACATAATATAGAGTGATTATATCTTGCTTGAACACTTGTACACCCATTGTCTTTAGGTGGCATGAGTGTAATAAAAATATCTTTCATACTTTTCGAAGTGTCAGTGTAGGCAGAATCCAATTTTACTACCCACACATATATGTGTGTGGATGCACTTGCAATGCTATAAAACTTTAAGATAAACTAGTTTACATGCTTTTATTAGGCATTCTAAGCTAAAAGAAGCTAAGCGAATTGACTTAAATCTTCAATAAAATTGCACACAAAGCATTAAGGTAGCTTACCTGGCAAGGCGCTCTAATGCCCTTCTACTGGTGGGGAGTTCAACTCTCGCGGGTGCATGATGTTTAACGGTCCGATCATCAGATTTTCTGCCAAGAAGTCACTCTACAGTATGTTCACTCGAATCAAAGCCCATCAAACGGTCTGATCCGATAATCTATTTGGTTTCAAACTAATCCTATATGCAGTTAAGTTGGCTCAAGATCATTCGGATCTGGTAGAATGTGGATCAGACCCGAGTCTGACCCATATTTTGTGCCTAAGATTTTATGTGGCATAACTATATCCACTGTACATTTCAGCAGGAATTCTGATTGTGGAATGAAACCATGCATGATTCAGCAAGGGATGTGGTGGGTTCTCGAGCAAAAAGAACGGCCATGGTCTCGACCAGCCATCTTGGAACCAAGCCTACCTGGTTGTTGGATCAAGCCCACCCATGTCACGCGCATCAAGCTACCTTTTCATCTTTCATATATAGCAGGCTCCATTGTGTCAATGCCCTTTGTCTTCCTAATAATATCTTGTTCAGGTAATTTCTTGCTTCTTTCTGGTACTTGATAATTTGTTGTTTTTGATAAATGACTTTCTTACTGGAAACTGAAATTATGTCTACATGAAGCACAGCTGATTCAATCACTGCCGCATATCTCTCCCATGAGATGTGTGGCTGGAAATTGAGATGTGAGGTAGTGATTATATGTATGTCGGGTCTACCGTCGCGAACTCCCTGTGGAACTTGGGTCGGACTCTTATCTTGAGACCCGTTTGTCAAGTCCAACCATAGCAATCGACTTAAGATACTTGGATCAGTGAAGATCAACTTCACACAGCATGTCGAAGACATCCTTTATGGATATTGTTCTTTGGATCTTGATCCTATCTTGGATACAATTCGGGTTGGCTTGTTTAGGCTGTCAGTCTTTCCCAAGAGCTGTTAACTATTAGAAGAAGCTCCTAAACTGGTCACACTAGACGGTGGTGCCTAGCTTGACTGTGTTATGCATCGTCGGAAAGAAATACAAAAGATGGGCAATTCGGCCTAATTGGTCAGGCCGAAGAGACTCCTCCGGCGAGCTTTATACCTCATCCAATGATATCCATGGCGAATGGACAAATCCTTTCAGAAGAAGGCTTTTCTACTGCAGAAACAGACCTGCTATTAACCTTGACACATCTGTCAACCATATTGGCCCCGCCCCGCTATCAACATTGTCTCACATGTCAAACACATTAGCTCTACAACTCAGTTGAGAGAGAGCAATGGCTGAAACCATTCTGCACAAGGAGCCATTTGAGTGTCAAGTAAAAGGGTTTAGTCAAAAAAACTTTGGTAGATGAGGCGAATTGCCTGTTCAACCATCTATGGTGGAGCGAAGTATGTAATGGTAGTCATGGATTTGATCGTGTCCTTCAACCTTTTCATTGTTTTTTCGAATTTCAGACCGGTCGCCTCAATTTAGATCCACCGCTGAGAGTGCAGATATCAGGCAAGGGTCGAAAACCTTGTTTTCTTCTGCGCTACGCAGGTCTGCTACTTAGTTTCTAGCCATTATAGAGCTCAATGTAGTGAATTTAGCATCTAACTCTAAAAAAGCAGCAGCACAAACTAATATAGGTCACGTAGCTAGGATGCCAAGGCTCATAAGTTGAAGGTCATGACTTCGATACTCGGGCTATACATCAGTCTGTATGGCTTGCAAGTAAACAAAGAAGAAGAAGAAGAAAACAAACAAACTTGCAAATGAACCGGATCCAAATTCGAAAACCAAAGGCAGAATGGATCCGATCGGGCACCGATTGGCAAATATCCCGATAGACCCGTATCCGGGTCCATTAGCGTTACTGGCTCCGTCGTCACTCACTCGCCTCCCCCTTTTCCTTTCCTTTCGGAGAGAAGCAGCAGTAACAGCAGGAAAGCGGCCGGACGATCCTAGGGTTTCCTTCGATCGTCGTCTCCGATTAGAGCGATGTACAGAAGCGCGGCCTCTCGGATTACGTCTCTAATGGTCAGTTCCTTCCCCGTTCTTTCTATCCTCGCGTTCTCCGATCGCCCATCCTTCCATACAAAGACGTTCGAAAGTGGTTTTGGACCCAAGGCGGAGTAGCCGCAGTGTTTCATGTATTTTCGATCTATCTGTGAAGCCTTTTTGCTTGATCCCTTCGTGATTCGATTTAATCTGTATTTTTGTGTTTCGTCTTCCCGGTTTCTCTTTTCCTCTTGAGTCATTGGTTGTAGTTTGGTGGTTTAGACGCTGTTTTGTTTCCTTCACCATTCCTGATTTAGTCGATAGCAGAGTCTGGCATTTACCGGTGTTTTTGTGACGAATATGTCGGAATCGAGTTTGATGTAGAAGCACATATCAGTTGATTCTGTAAAGAGATGCAAGAATTATGTGAAACAAAGAACTTTTGAGGAATGTTATGCACCCTACTCTGGTTTAGTTGCTGTTGTAGATGGAACTTCTACAAACGAAAACGGGTCATCAGTTTGATGTAATACTGAAAAGGAACACCCGTCGTTTTAATGGAGGGTGCAAAATTCCATCTTTGATGAAAATACCCGAGTAATATGCTGTTTAGTTATAAGTTTTGTTGTATAGTTGCAAAAGAACTGAAGCAGATAGTGGTTATTAACTTGGTCAAATGTAGTGGAAATTTATATAATTTTCTTTTATTATGAAGATGAGAGTTTGAAATGGATCCCTTTTGATGGCATACGTGAAGTTAGTTGCTGGAAACCTGTACACTTGGTGGGTAATTCCTACAAAAGGAAGATATTTTGCCATCATACTGGTTCTAAAAGTTGGGAGTTAACTGCTAACATGGCACACGATAGGGATCTGTGGAAACAAAGAATCCATGTAGCAGACCCCGTCTAGTATGGGAAAAGGCTTAGTTGTTGTTGTTGTTGTTGTACTGGTTCTAAAAGTTGTTTAATTGTCCTTTAGCAATATACCTGTGAAAGGAGAAATGAAGTGGTCGATGACCTGATGGCTTCTATATGATGTCATTTTGGATTGGAAATGTTTTTCTTCAAGGGGACATGAAGGTAACATCTATTTGCTTCATTATGGTGATTTGAAATAGTGCAAATTCTTGGGTATACGTGCTTGAACCACATAAAAGTTTTCACTAATAACTACAATCATCTTCATGTATATTATATCATGGTCACCTCCCTCTGTGATATTCTACAAATATCATGATAATATCAGATATCTGAAGATCACCGACACATTTGCAATGATACTTCAAAAAATATCGACTAGCTTTGAATTCTCTTATAGTTATTGTGTTGGTATCAGTCAATACACCCAATTATATCGGATATGGTAAGTTATGGTGTTATGCACGATACAATACACATTGAATAACATTGGTAATACAATACATTCAGGAGAATTTCATTGTTTTATTAGATTACTAGTTTTCATTTGCCATGTTTTTGACTTTTTAAACCTTTTCTTCCGTTACTTTATTTTTTTCTTCATAAAATATGTTCTCCTAAAATCCATTATGTTCTTGTGTTCTATTTTCTTTATATTCAAATTTGCTAAAGGCACCTCAGGTTTGTCACTCTTTTGAGCAATGTAATTAGCATATCAGTACCTGTATCGTATAGGGTACCAATACGCGATAATCATATCGTATTATATGATATGATGTAATAGAGTATATTAAAATATTAAAAATCATAAAAATTCACCACATATTGTAATACCCCGTATCACAGTTTATCGTACGATACGTTGCGATATGGGTGCAATACATGTCTATTGCAATAATGTACCTGAATCGTATCGGTTCAGGTATCAATACACCCGTATCACGTATCATATCGTACGATACAATATGCTATTTATAACGTTGCTTTTGAGAATGTTTTTTGAAAATCTCTCCCAAGAAAACAATAGCAAGAAATTGTTGAGAATAAGAACATTGACCACTATCTTTTATAGTTACCATGTTAATATAAGGCCAATTTCTATGCACTGTAGCTGCTTCTCCTTACTTTGTTAAGTCTTGAACTATTTGTTCCTTCTTTCCATTAAACAAATTCGGTTAAGAACCATTACTGTCTTTTTAAGGACACACAAGGTTTATTAGATTGTCTTGATAACTATAAATTCTTGAACCTCTATCAAGAAAGATCTCGCTGAGAAATTGCCCAGAACAGGAACAATGACTGGATCATATAGCTTTTACCGTATAAAATGTGTGCAGGGGCATTTTTTGTGTGCTAAGCTGCTTCACAGTACTTGGTTTAAGTGTCACTCAATTTGTTCCACTCATAATTGAAGAAGATGAAAGCAGCTATAAGTTCCTCTCTGTTGCATCCTTATTTGGTAGAGGTAGTATGTGGCTGGAATTTTTGTACTGATTGGAGTTTGGAAGAAGGTGAAGAGCAGTTATTTTATTAAAGGTAAAAAAATGGAAATACACTTAAAGAGGCCAGTCATCTTCATCTTTCTCCCTTCACAATATGTTCTGTTGTATTAAGCTTCTTTGCTATTAATTTGGGCTTGGTTCTAAATTCTAGTGAATGTTTGTGCATGTACTTTCAGTGCAGCTGTCTTATTCCCTTGTCATATCATGTCTGTTTTCCTATTAAGTTGAAGTGAGCGCTTATATAATTTTGTAAACTCTTTCTTAAATTAAGCATGAGTTTACCTCATTTTGAAGATGAGTTCTTGTGAATATTGTAAAGTTGTTATAATCAAAATTATACCTTTGACACTCATATGTTCATCTGCCCACTGACTTCTGAGTTCTACATACAATGAAAAATGTGTCAGTTCTTGGTTTCTTCAGTTTAATGTAAAAAATGATTGATTTTCAGAGGCATGCTGGTGGTTCTGCACCTGTGGGTGTAACTGCAGCCAGATATACTAGCACAAGCATCGCAAAGAAGTCATCATCGGGAGGTCTTTTCAGCTGGCTTACTGGTGAAAGGTCCAATGCACTTCCTCCCCTGGATGTTCCTCTCACTGGTGTTACACTTCCCCCTCCTTTGCCAGACCATGTGGAACCTGGAAAGACAAAGATTACGACTCTTCCAAATGGTGTTAAAGTTGCCTCAGAGGCTTCTACGGTATGACATGTTGAGTTAGTTATAACGCTCCCTTTTTATGATGCCAGCTGATGGTCTGCTTGTCTTTGTTGGTGGTCTACCGAGAAGTCTCCTGCTGCTTCTGTTGGTTTATATATTGATTGCGGTTCTGTATATGAGACACCCATCTCATTTGGGGCCACACACCTCCTAGAAAGGATGGCTTTCAAAAGCACTACCAACCGCAGCCACCTACGTACTGTTCGGGAGGTTGAGGCAATAGGAGGCAATGTTACGGCTTCAGCTTCTAGAGAGCAGATGGCATATTCTTATGATGCTTTGAAAACTTATGTGCCTGAGATGGTTGAATTGCTAATAGATAGTGTCAGGAATCCCATGTACTTTGACTGGGAGGTTAATGAGCAGGTAAATGCTTTTTCTCAAATTTTATCATCCTATTCTTAGCTACAGCTCGATGAATTTATGTGGTACTGTGTGTTTGCAGTTGCAGAAGGTGAAGGCAGAGATTGCTGAAATTTCTAACAATCCACAGGGTTTGCTATTGGAGGCAATTCACTCTGTTGGTTATTCTGGTGCACTGGCAAATCCTCTATTGGCTCCTGAATCGGCAATAAACAGATTGAATGGTTCAATTTTAGAGGAATTTGTTGCAGTAAGTTCCTATTTGTTTAATAAATTTGAACTCGTTTCTTCTTTTTTTTTGTTGAACTCTGCTTTGCGGATTGATCAATTTTTATACTGTACGTGTAGGAAAACTATACTGCTCCACGGATGGTATTGGCTGCATCTGGTGTAGAGCACGAGGAATTGCTGGCAGTTGCGGAGCCTCTTTTGTCAGACTTGCCAAAGGTTTCACCCCCTGAGGCTCCAAAATCTGTGTATGTTGGAGGTGATTTTAGGTGCCAAGCAGATTCACCAGTACGTGTCTTTATTTCTTGAAATGTTGCAAAATCTTCCACCCTTTTGTAATTTCTTTGAGTACTTACAGTTCATAGTTAACATGTGCAAAGCAGAAGACCCATGTTGCTCTTGCTTTTGAAGTTCCTGGTGGCTGGCATAAGGAGAAAGAGGCTATCACATTGACAGTGCTTCAGGTGCAGCGACCTACTCATACCTTTTGAGGGTGCTACATGTTCATTTCTTCACTTGATTGATCCTTTTCATCTTTTCTGTGGCTTCATCGGTTCCAAAGTACTGACAAATATTAAGCTTCTTTCTTTCAGATGCTCATGGGAGGAGGTGGTTCATTCTCTGCTGGTGGTCCTGGGAAAGGGATGTATTCTCGACTATGTAAGTTGCATTCCCACCTCAATCGATTTTTTTTGTCACAATGATCTACATTCCTCGTTTGGTGTGCGTTCAACAAATGGTAGAGTTGCAACAAGGGTTCCTCATTTTGCTGTTTATGTATTTCATCATTTTCTCACTATGGTATATCTTCCATTTGAATTGTTTCTTGTACTTATTGTCTTCGTCTACAGATCTTCGGATCTTAAATGAGTTCCAACAAATTCAGGGATTTTCTGCATTCAACAGTATTTACAACCATACTGGCATTTTTGGTATTCATGCAACCACGGTATGTAAACTCACCTTGTTGTCCGTTGTATTGGATGAAATGAAAATTTTGAGATGCTTTATGGGCTTCTAGTAACTTTTTTATCTGTTAAGTACTATGATTTTGTTGAGCATATAGGGGTGGTTCGGTTATTTTGCTTTACTTACTCCAGATTTTCTTATACCTATCTATTTGGTGCAAACTATGATTTATTCTTGCGATTCTGGCAGCTAACTTGCTTATAACTTAACATGCATTTTGTCTTGATATCTATATTTTGGTGCCTAGCCGACCCCATCTAGTATGGGAAAAGGCTTAGTTGTTGTTGTTGTCTATATTTTGGTGCCATAGAAAAGAATAATATATTTCAACTTGATCAGATTGTTGCTATTATTTTCACTTTATTTTCGGTAAATACTTCTGTTTTCACTTTAGAATGATAAAATGTGAATTTGTCACTTCTAAGTGGCACTTTGATATTGTATGAGTTGTCATGTCTCCTGTTAGTAGCCTTGTATGCTTTTAGGATGAATATGTTTTCCTTTTCAGTCTCTGTTTTTGCATGCTTAGATTCTTCTTAGTGAATGTGACAGTAAAACGACATGTTATCAAGGTCTGGTTTCCAAGAGTCTCCTCACTTTGCGTAGAAACTAAGAGTCTAAGGCATCATGTTTTCAGTGTCCAGTTCAAATTTGTTCATCTGCCGCCACTGATTGGAGAACGATCTCATTAAATCCTTGACACAAGCAACATTAGTTCACAAGGAAATAAAACCAAATAGGATTACCAAGTTACCAACCTCACCAGGGATGGAGATCGAGATCTGTTGTCCTAAGGTCTTTCTCTCTGGAGCATAAACATGGAAAACACGTTTCTGTTTCTTTTGGGTTGCAAGGGTTTTTGGCTCATTTAAGTGGCTTTGTTGGCTGCCTGTATCGTGCTAGATGCTCACCTTCGTGTTTGGTGTAATAGTTTTTGATGTCCAGCATACGTTTGTGTTCAATCTGTGCAATATATTTATTTTTAACAGACTGTTTTTGTACATAATGAGGTTATTAGAAACAAAGTAGGAGTGGCACCAATAGAGGATAAAATGAGAGAACATCGTTTAAGATGGTTTGGACATATAGAAAGAAGATCAAAAGAAGAACCTGTAAGAAGGTTAGAAAAACTAAATTTGGAAAGTATTAAAAGAGGTAGAGGACGACCACAAAAGTGTTGGAAAGAAACAATAAAGAACGATCTAGCTTATTGGGAGTTAACTGCTAACATGACACAAGATAGGGATCTGTGGAAACAAAGAATCCATGTAGCCGACCCCGTCTAGTATGGGAAAAGGCTTAGTTGTTGTTATAACAGACTGTTTTTGGATTAATCGACTGTGTTAAACCGTTGTGTCTCTCATTTGGTTTCCTTTGGTTATGTCCTGGTTTTTCTGTACCGTGTCTTGTCTTTGCACGTTAAACATCTCCTATCTTTCCGTCTAAAAAGTGTCATAAAAAATGAAAACTGAGAGGGAAGGATGGACAGAGGGCATTTTCTCCTTTTTTGCCTTGTCTTACCTCTTCATCTTCTTTTCTATGCCTCTCTCTTTCCTCGCTTTCAGTCCCTATTCCGCTCCTCACTTCCCTTCTCTTTCTCTGCTGAAGTTGAAGCTGGCTTGTTCTTATAAATAGGACACTTAGACGCTTACCATCTGGCTTTATAATGGTAAAATGCAAAACTTATGGTCGTTCATGGTATCTCTTAAATGCAATCCTGTTTATAATGCTATAGATTGTTCATATTTGCCACCTCATTTGGCAAAATTTGTTTCTCTTTCTGGAATTAATACCTTCTTGATTCTTGCAAAATTCTAAGTGATGCTTCTGGTGCCTTGTGTGAAGAGTTCGGATTTTGTATCCAAGGCTGTTGACTTAGCTGCAAGAGAGCTGTTAGCCATAGCCACTCCTGGAGAAGGTTTGTTAAAATTTCCGGAGGGTTGTTAATTTGGTTGCTTAAACATTGCATGACTTTTTTCATTCCATTTTTCTTGTTTTTACAGTTGACCAGAAACAGCTTGATCGGGCCAAAACCTCTACAAAATCTGCAGTTCTTATGAATCTTGAGTCAAGGGTATCTTTTCTGCTAACTAAAGCTACACCTTTTCTGGGCAATGTTTGCTTATTGTCTCTTGCTTTGTAGGTGGTCATTGCTGAAGATATTGGTCGGCAGATCCTGACTTACGGAGAACGGTGAGAATTTTATCTGATTGTGTTTTGTTTTACTTGACATGCTGGAGAAATCCATGCATTTTTGTCTCTTCATGGTAACTGGTTCTTTTGGTAAGGATTTATGGTCATTTATATGTCTAGGTCGATTACTAGAAATAGGTTCCCTGAAAATCTTATTCGTTCTTCTGTGGTAGTAAATCATGCAGACCGGCCTGATCAGATTGATGATTAAAATAGTTGTAATTTTCTGTGCATTATGTGGAAATAAGCAAGGTGCTGAAATAAAAGATATCACCATTAAAAAATCTTGGTTTCATTGTTCAACGAAGTGGGGATCCTTTCATAAGGTTACATCTTTAGTCTCAACTGCTCTCTGCGTGCTTGTGCATGCGTGGTTGCACATGTCTGAATTCACTGGCTTGATAAATTGGAGAAAATGCAGATTTTTTGCTGGAACCTCATTTGTTGTCTGCCATTAACAAGGAAGTATGGTTTTGTTGCAGAAAACCTGTCGAGCATTTCCTTAAAGCTGTTGATGCAGTTACCCTCAAAGATATCTCTACGGTAGCTGAGAAAATCATCTCATCTCCTTTGACTATGGCTTCATGGGGAGATGGTAGTTACTGAACTCCAACTGTTCTTTTTTTGGTAACTTCAAATTTAAAGTTCAAACTTGTTTCTTACTCTGATTTTGTGAAAATACGGTTGCAGTTATCAATGTTCCTAGCTATGACTCCGTGAGTGGCAAGTTCCGGGCTTAGCGAGTGTGAGGAGTTGGCCGCTGTTATTCTTCAATTTCTTCAATTTCTTAAGAGTTGTATTTACTCTATTTATGCCTTTGGCTGCTTGAGGAATAAACATACATTACGATGGCATTTAAAGTCCCCTTGTGGATCAATAAATTAGTGATCCCGGGCAAATTTTTCTGTGCAGCTTCTTGTAACCGTGAGACCTTCATTGTTCTGATTGAACTGTGGCTGGTGCACTTAGATCATGTTCTCTTCGGCTTTACCTGAACACTGGTAATTTGTCACAACATTAGCTGAGCCGAGTGAAATTCAGCTTTCATTTGGACATTTATAATACCATCTGATTGGATGTATACTCATGATTCTTCTTTTGTTTTTTTGGTCCAATGGGGGGGTCGAAGCCAGATTCACGTTCTGGTTATCGAACTCGTCCTTCAACTCGTGAGTTCACCCCCTAGCCAAGTGAGCTATTGCTCGTTGTGCACATTTACTCCTAATTCTAGCGCCACGAATTGCGACAGTTATGGGCGATGTTTTCTCTCGCTTGCTTGGAGATGATAACCATTCAAGAGACTTTGATCTAGTTATGGGCGAGTTGGACGATGCTCTCTCTTGCTTTGACATACTAGTAGAGGCTTTGATGTGTGTCCTGCTTATTAGTGATGTCTATTACTGGGAGTTCGGATTCAGCTTATTTGTTAGCGCGTGCATAAGAGGCATTCATGCATGTATGTGCGGGTCCGAATCCAATGATGCATAGGTTCTTTCCTTTGGATCGAGTCTTGTGATGAATATTTTTGCTTGCATTTGAAACAGGTCCAGAAAAAACCTCGTCTTATAAGAATTACGTTGGACCCTTCTTGAAGTTTTGATAGTATTGTGGATCTCTGTGCGTAGCATCTTGAAAAGCAAATTTTGTGTATGTATGCGAATGTGTGTGTGCATGTGCGCACGTGCATGCACACTTGTTGCCAGATTCTGGTCCTGGTATGTATGGATTCATGTTACACTTCTACTTCGAGATTTAGAGCTGGGTCTCGCAGGTCTGACCTGATCTGTTAGTAAACCCTGGCACTAACAGATTCAATGGTGGATTCAAATCGGGTCGAACCCAGTACATTGACAACCTTAGTGACCTGGAAAACTACTAGATCAATTGGACCATCAAGAAACTCGTAACCAACTACGTTCACATTCAAATATCAGTTTTCAACTCTCTTTCAATTTCGTTTTGAATCTGTCAGATAACGTTACTGGATTAAATAAGAACATGCACCTTATATAACCCATGACTAAGATCCAATTAGTCACATGGGATTAGCAGTATTTTTTTCTGAAAGTAACTTGGTGGCAATTATTGATAATATGTGTTCCGTTAGGCCCATAGACAAACATAAATACACCAAAACAGACGCCTCTCGCTCACAAGAAAATTAGTGAA
>JAYKKT010000072.1:5195000-5250000 GCA_036023115.1 Brasenia schreberi
TTGTAAACATTATGGCAGCATTCTCGAGTTCTCTCCTACCTTTTAATAAAGTTAAGTTTTGCCATAGTTTTCTGTCTTTCCATCTTTTATGAACAATGACTCTTTTTTGTTTTGCAACTTTGAAGTAGTTATTTTCTTCCCTTTGATGGTGGCTTTGAAGGCTGTTGCTACTAACTCATGTTCCTCATCCAACTAGGCTGTTCAATATTTTGCGTTTAGACCTGCCTTTGCTGTTCTCTGCCATTATTCCTCCTCCATTTGGTGTATGTGGCCTCATCGCTGTTCATTGGATTAACTAGCTTGAGGAAAAGCCTCACATCTATTCGTTTGATTAGCATCCTTCATTGAGCTTGAGGATACCACTGGGAATTAATCAACTCATCATAGACATGTTGACCATGTATTATCCTTATTCTCGTTTTCTTTTCTAGCAATAATAAATTATGATTGATTGACATAGAAGCTCTCATAATAGGAAACTGAACGAATTAGACAGCTTGCCATAGAGAAGATATTTGTTTCACGACCTTGCCATATTATGCCGAATGACTTAAATATTAGTTTCTGAACGTCTGTACATTTGCATGTGAACTATTTATATTATGGGTTCTAAACAAAGCTTTACTCATACTGCATCAATTCCTCATAATCTGTGATAGTTTTTTGTGATTTACTTCACATTGGTGATCTACATATGTTGTGTCAGAATTTAATGGATATGTTTGGCGCTTCAGTCATCTGGCTTAGTCAAAAGGGCCCCCTTTGGCCTGACCAAGCTCGGACCATCTCATAAGTTGCAATGGCATGATTAACAAGCTCTGCTTGTTCCTCGGCACCAACTTTGGAACCGGGTTGGGGGGTGACAAGCATGTATAGTTTGACTCCTGAGTTCGTTTAGCTAACCTAGAAGTGAATCGGTTCTACTAACTAATGCTTCAATAGATGATGAAGCTAATGCAAATGTAATTCTACATGTTTCTGTGTTTTATTTAATTGATTTGTATGTTATTACTGCTTACCTTCGTACAGAGTTGCTCAGTTTAATGCTTATCTTTTTATTTCTCTTGCAGAATGAACTAGCAATTCTCGAATTTATACACCTATTAGTGGAAACTATGGACCGTCACTTTGGCAATGTGGTATGACTCGTGGAACTTATCTAATGCTCCGTTTTCATCTAGAGCCATCTCCATGCTTAAGAATCAAAATTAATATTGTTCTGCTTTTCAGTGTGAACTTGACATCATGTTCCACCTAGAGAAGGCTCATTTCATGCTTGAGGAGATGGTTATGAATGGCTGTGTTGTTGAGACTAATAAAACGAACATTCTGACACCAATCCAACTCATGGATAAAGCTTCCTAGACGTTTCACAAGATCCCAGAGGCTGAGGTGTAGACTTGTGCTGCTTGAAATCTTCAAAAAATTTCATACGGAAATTGTCTATTACTTTATTATTTGTCTTCGACAGTGTAATATGTGCTATGTCCTTTGGCTAGCATCTTTACCTAGATGGACTATGAAAATTGAGTGATTCTGCTTATATGCAAACTTGGTTTGAACTCATGCATGCAAACTGATTCCCTCGAAGCAAACTCTTTGTTCTTAGCAGTGTCCATTACTTGCCAAACTCTTTTCTACGTGGCTTCACACTTTTAGCAGCAACTCTGATAAATTGAAACGAATCTTCCTGTTTATCAGATTTTTCACAGCCAGGCATTTAATCGATGCTCAACTCTAACTTGTTTAATGTGCTTTGAAGGTGCTGCGCAAAGTATGAATCAAATTACATGAATTGGAGCCTGTCTGTGTGGTTAATCATAACCTGTCAAGTTTGCCAACTTAGGGACTATCTCTAATCTTTCGTCTAAACTTAATAATCGTATTAACGCCATAGAGTGCTGGAAAACCTGGACCAAAGGAACAGAGTTTGGAACTTTAGACTACCTAATTTCCTCGAGCTGCCAAGCAATCCTTTTTAAAAATGTTACCTTTACAACTTACCTTCTTTTGGGCATTGAGAGCATTAGCTCAACGGCAGAGTGCTCTAGTACATTGCTGCTGGAGTTTGACTCCCAGAGGGTTCATCTGTGTCTGAGTTAGGCTTCGGCCTCCTGTTATAACAAAAAACAAACTTTCCTTTTGCGGTTTGCATGGTGAGATATATCAACTTTGACTTCGCTTAGAGAAGGAACAAGATGAATAAGGAGATTTATTATCCAATTGTATTTGTATGCAGGTAAATACAAAGCAAATCTTTTTCTTCTTCGATGGGCAAGCTAGGGTTAGGCAGAGCCCTTCCAGAGATGCATGCCCCTAGTGGCCGAAGGTTGGACCTTCAAGTTGAAGGTCCTTTCGAGTCCAGAACTTGGCTGGGCAAATAATTTGTCAAATCTTGTTAAGCCACTCTAAAGGCATTGTTTGCTTTTGCTCATTATACTACGGATTTGATTCAGCCAATGAGCAGGCTCTGTGAAAACTGCAATACCTGCCGCCGGCTGAACTCAAGCTTATGTCAAGGGAAGTGCATGGATTTTGTTCTGAATGTCTTGTATCAAAAGAGAAGAATTCTTTTCTTCGAGCGACAGAGCAGGCTCTGTGAAAACTGAAATACCTGCCGCCGGCCACTTTTCAGCCTGTCCCATTATCCTGCTTCGATTCTCTGACTCCTCTACATCTAAGTAAAGGATGCAGATAGGCCGATGGCATTTGCAAACCCTGGTTTACGTGGTTTGGAGATGCTGTGGAAGTCTGAATCAAATTCTTCATCAAAGGGAGGGCAGGATGCCATCGATATAAGCAGTTTACCTTTGCTTAGAAAATCAAGAAATTGTGTTTAAACTTGCATCTAGAAATTACTATCCTGTACTTAGTCCCCATACTACGTCTTGGGAAAATTGCGACGATAAAGGTCCAAGTGATCTATTTTATGCACGTTTGGATTTCTTTACCGCATCTTACTGAAATTGACTGACATTCGGATAAGAACAATGTCACATACTTAAGCCTCCAAATTACCAACTTTCTGGCATTGAAATCTCAACTCAAGGACAACTTCTCTTCCTAAATAGAGCAAAGCATATTTTTGTTCAGCACTGGTGGAGTTGATTAAAGAATGGTGTAGCTTACGTTGAGTTAACTCTTAGCCTGTCATATGATCAAGCTCGACAGAAACAAAGAATCCAAGGAAATGGCTTAGTTGTTGATTACTTACTGCATTAAAAAGTACTTCACTACACCATACAACTCAAGATCCCCCCCCTCCCCCTCCTGTCTCCCCCTCTCTCTTATATACATTTTATGATCCTAGATTCAACATGCTTCCTTGTTTGAGTAAAGTATAATCTCATTTTCATAGAGCTAAATGCGACTACGTTTTTCCCTTGACCTGAAAAGTTGGTTTCATAGAGCTAAAAACACAGTATTGCTTGCCCCAAAAACTTTCAAGGTGGCGAGGATTCGTTTGCTCTTTATGAAAACCACCGTTGCTGCTCTCTCCTTAACTCTTCTGAGTCACATTAACATAGTGGTAAGCAAGCCTTAAACATATAAAGTATGACACAAACGACAAAAGTATCGCTGAACAATATATTAATTTTAACAATAAAGTATAATGAAGAAATTGTTAACTTTCTGATCATCTGTAAGACTTAGTGTTACCTCTTACAAACCGACTCCCACAAAGCAAATTCATGGTGTACAAACTTACTCATCACTGAATAATATTTGTGTTCAGCCCAACACTTGGCAAACCCTTCTTTTCTTTATAGGTAAGCTGGGATCAGGCAGATCCTTCCCGAGCAAGTGCAAGGGACTGTGATAACTATCACACCTGCCGCCCCACTGCTAAAGCATGTACAAGTCTATCATACATGTTGTCCTGTCTTAAGACCCCTTGACTTTGTATGCCTTCGTATACGACAACATTGCATAAGACCCCTTGGTTTTTTTCTCTTCGTAAACGACATATGATGTGGTTCATCGTCTTCAGTTTTATGTATAGGGAGTAACTGTGACAGTCTGATGCCCATTTGTAGAAAATCTCTAAGATTTTTCACGGCAATATGGATGCCCGGTCGAGGTGCTTAACGTAGTTTGAGATGCCGTGAAAGTTTGAATCATATTCCGTCAAGGGGAAGTTAATTGGTTGCGATTGATCATAATCAGTTCACCTACATTTACCTACTTAAATAACTATATGTTATGCTCATCTCTTTTGTTAAACCTTTTACAGTGTGTGGGGGAGAGAATCTCAAAGACATGTTTGTTTTTGGAGACTATTCTTGATAATGGCACGAGATGCAACTTTTTCCAAATGGAATAGATTTCCCGATGGTGCCCCCAAGGAGGTTCACTAATGGAAAGAATCCAGCACTATCATACTCAAACTCCACCCATGTAAGGGATCACCCTTGCATCGTCAGTCCCAAGCCCAGATAAAGGAGGGTTGTGTTAGGCTTCCGATAGTAAGCATAAAACTTTGTTAAATTTTTATACCATAGATTACACAAATTATGAGTATTGCTGTGGAGTATCCCCGCCTAGCGACGCGCTGCAGAGCTTAAATGTAGTGAAAAGTAAGCAAGGGCCACTATATTTTCGCTCAGATATAGTGAATCAATTGCAGAGAGGGTTTCCATATCATGGACAAGTGTGGGTAAAGAAGTTAGCCTCGCTACATTACTGTCCGAATATAGTAAATAAATTACAGAGAGGGTCTCCGCATTTTCAATATGGACGAATGCGGGGGATAAGAATTAGTCCTAGATAATAAGATTCGTATTGGTTCTTGAAATATCAGAACATTGTTTGGTAAGCTAATGGAGTTGGTAGATACTATGATTCAGAGAAAAATTCATATTCTATGTTTACAAGAGACAAAGTGGGTTAGAGAAAAAATAAATAAGATTGAGGATGCAAGTTTTAAATTATGGTACTCAGGTAAGAAAAAGGCTTGAAACTGAGTTGATATTATCATAAATAAATATTTAAAGGATAGTGTAGTAGACATACAACGATATGGTAACAAAATCATGACGTTGAAATTAGTGTTAGGAGTAGAGGTTTTGAATATAGTTTGTGCTTACGCACTCAAAGTAGGAATAGAAGATAGTATAAAGACGACTTTTTGGGAAGAGTTAGATAAGGTAATTCAAAGAATTCCACAAAGGGAGATGATTTATTTAGGAGGAGATTTAAATAAACATGTCAGCAAAGACAGGATTCAATTGAATTCTATGTTTTGTGATGGAAAAATATGTTTAAAACACTTTAGTTGCTGAATTCTGCATAAATACTTTCAAGTTGTATCTATTTGAATTGATGGAAATGTCCAGTAGAGCAGAACGCGGCCAACATGCAACAAATGGCCGGAAGTTTTCTCACCATGGCATTCCTTATTTTACTAGTCTATCTCTGCGTTTGCTTTCGAAGGAGGCAAATGATAAATTCAACATTGGAACAAATGGCTGGAAGTTTTATCACCACAATGCAAGGGGTTCCTTATTTGACTAAATCTATCTCTGCGTTTGCCGACGGGAAATGATAAATTCAACAGTGGCATGCTAAAAGACCAACCAATACCTCTTTAGGCTGAGAGAGACATCCGTTATGTAGCCAGTACCCTTCATAGGATAGAGCTTGTGGATTGCAAATTCAACTAGACCGGAAAGGCCTTTTTAGTCGATTTTTTAAAAATATTAATACATTTTCTACTTTTTAAGACTAAAATCCTAAACCGGAACATACATTGATCAGGAACGAAACTGAAATTGTACCGGAACCATCAGAACTGGAACTGGAGGAGGGCATGCTTGGTTCTTGTTCGAACCACCTGTTCAAAACCACCGGTCTCAGTTTACCGGGAGCCGGACATATCTATCCTTGTGTTCGGTTCTTTATAATTAAGGCAGCCAACAAGATGGTATTCATCGAACCGAATATCTCTTATCTACTCTTTAAACATCAAGACATCGGCCATCATCACCTTAACACCAAGCAGTCTCCCTGTTTTGGTGTGACAACCGAGCAAGGGCACTGCCAGCAGCAAGAATGTCAAAAATAATATTTTAAAAATATGAAACCAGCGGTTCCATATTGCCGGTTCCGGTTCAGGAATGGTTCTCGTTTCACAAAAGCCGGAATTGAAATTAAACCGGGTGGTCTCCGGATCTGTATCTTGTTCTATGTTCGCTTCTAAAGGTTCTTGACTTGGTTTCCGATAGAAACCGCCGGCCAATTCGAAACCGGCCAATGTCTTGCCTCATGTTTATCCATACATCGTCAGCATAACTAGCACGAAAAGCTGCCGTGAGTATTCAAACCTTGAACCAAATTTATTCCATAGTACATCGGTTGTTTAGATGATGCAACATCAGGAATCAACCCGAAGGCATTTATCTCGCATGCAAGTATGGATTTACAGACTTAGTGTAATTAACTTACTAGTGTCGGAAATATTGTACCCTTTAAATTTTTATCTTACAATAAGGGTCGACGAGACCCAGCTTGTGGCCTTTTCAGTGCATTTGATTCGTAATAGAACTATAGGCTGATTCTCATGTGAACTTCGTAATCATAGTTTTAAAGAACCATCATTTTATATTTGATTAGCGAGTGATATTAATGACATATCTACCCCGCAACTACCCACTCCCAACTATTCCTAGGAAACAACTCCACTGTAATAGATATCTCCAATAAAAAAGAAGCAGAAAATAACACCAGCAAACTATGATCCATGACACTATCCGACTTTCTAAAAGATTAAGAGCGTTAGGTAGTTCCACAGTCAAAAGGTGTTTTCCTTGAGCAGAACATAAAAAATTTGGGAGGCATTCCATGGAAATTCGACTTTAGAAACAACGCAAGTCGTGGACCAGCTGATATCATGTGGAGACCAGCAGAGGTTCATACAATTCTAATGACAGGCCAACGGATGCATGACCAACATTACCTGCCAGCATCAAAACGCTGTTAGATTTCTTATGAATAATGGTAGATCCAGAAACCAAGTTACCAGCAGAGGTTCACTGATCACTTTTTTACTACTATTTAAATCGATTCCCACGAACTGGAGACTTTAAAAACTGTACTGTTGGTAACTTCTAGAACGTCCTTCCAACATGATTTTATTGTCACTAAAAGGATTGATTAGGCCAGGGTGGTAGCTTGTACTCTAAGTGCATGAAAAAGCGCGACTTTTTTTATATATGTGAAGGAACTTTAGATCCGTGTTCACGTCTTGTACGTAGCAAAGATGAGAGTTCTTTCCACTATTATCTTGTTTCTGTCCTTCTTTTCTGTCTCCTCCTACTCAACATCAAGTGCCCCACCCTTGTTCATATTTGGGGACTCTGTCGTTGATTGTGGCAACAATGACTACCTTTTCGATTCGTCCGCTGTGGCGGATTATTTGCCGTATGGCATAGATTTCTACGCTGTTACTGGCAGGTTCTCGAATGCAAGGAACATAGCAGATGTTATTGGCCAGCTCCTAGGGATTGGTCACTTCATTCCATGCGCAAGGGACCCGAATACGACCGGAGAATGGATTCTAGATGGGGTGAATTACGCGTCCGCCGGTACCGGAATACTCCCCAACAGCACCGGTGATGTAAGTGATTACTTAGTCTATTTAAGTGTCATGGTCGCAAAAGTTTTTGAGATTAGATAAACCGATCTCAATAAAAGGGAAAGCAATGCAGCTGATAATCCATCATCGATCCATTGATCAAAGAAATCTGACCTGGAATCTCCACCGTCCATTTGCTGATGGAGTGCAGCTGTTCATGCATTTCCGTGATATATTTGTTTCGTGATTCGACTGACCATCTGAGTTGATCCTTAACCACGATGCATTCTTATTTCGCCATGGTCCTCCACCTCCTGGATTTCTTTGAGGCCCATAAGAGTCTGGATTCCTTGAACACAAGGAAGTTTTCTTTGAAATGCAAGCTTCAAGGGAAAATTATCCCCCAAAGACTGCTTTCTTTACCCCATTCATATGTTGAAGCAAGATTCTTAAATAATCAAGCTTCTACTTTGCATTTTCAGAACATATCACTTGGGAAAGTGGAGAACTTCCCTGTGATTAGCTCGAGAAAACTGATCCTAAATTAGGGTGCAAGTGGTATGAGTGAAACAATCCTGTCAATCAAATCCAGGTTCATGTGAAAATTCAAGGGTTTTTTTCTGAGGAAGGTTCAAATCCAAATATTGAAAACAAAATCTGAGTTCATCTACCAATCTGATGCGCTAGTACGTAGGAACTTTCGCACACGACGAAGTGGTCCCATGGGTCAGAGTGGGATTGACCCCAGATGAGACCAGGTAGACCTGCCAACCCACCTGGCGAGTTGACCCAGAACCAGACCTTGAAACCGGCCGAACCGAAACAGAAAGTACAGAACTCCACGGTTCAGTTCCGGTTTCACCAAGAGGAGAACGAACCGAAACCAGAACCTATGGTCCTAATTGGCAGTCCCAATGCTCTTTTATTAATTTTTTTTGAATATCAATAATTTTCTACTTTTTTAGATTTAAACATATTCAAAAGAATGAAGTCAAAGAGGCTCTTAAACATATGAAGAGTGGTAAATCGGTAGGACCAGATAATATTCCTATAGAAGTTTGGAAAATACTAGGAGAAATAGAAATCACTTGGCTCACAATACTATTTAATAAAATATGGAAAAACCAAAAGATACTCGAGGAATGGAGAGCAAGTATACTTATACCCGTATACAAGAACAAGAGAGACATTCAAAATTATGCGAATTATCGAGGTATCAAGTTAATGAGTCATACTATGAAATTATGGGAAGGAATTATCGAACGTAGGTTAAGACAAGTATCAAGTACAACAGAGAACCAATTTGGATTTATGCCAGGTAGATCTACTATTGAAGCGATTCACCTTTTGAGACGTCTTATGAAACATTTTAGAGCAAAAAAGAAAGACCTTCACATGATATTTATTGATCTAGAAGAAGCTTATGATAGGGTACCGAAGGAGGTTCTTTGGAGAACTTTGGAAAAAAGAGGTATCCCATTGACATATATTAACCTTATAAGAGACATGTATGATGGTGCAAAAGCATGTCTGAGGACTCATGAAGGAACGACAAACTTCTTTGAAGTTAATATTGGGTTACATCAAGGATCAACTTTAAGTCCATACTTATTTATAATGGTGATGGATGAGTTAACAAAACATATTCAAGATGAAGTACCTTGGTGTATGTTATTTGCAGATGACATTGTATTAGTGGAGGAGTCTAAGGAAAAAGTTAATAGAAAATTAGAACTATGGAGAGAAACATTAGAAAACAAAGGCCTCCGACTTAGTAGAACAAAGACAGAATATATGGAATGTAAGTTTGATCATTTGGCTAGTTCAGAGGACATAGAAATTAAAATTGGCACACATTGCATTCCCCAAAAGGAAAGTTTTAAATACCTAGGATCAATTTTTCAAAGTGATGGAAGAATTGATGGAGATGTTATACATAGAATTAATGCTGGTTGGTTAAAATGGAGAGGAGCATCAGGTATTCTTTGTGATAAGAAGATACCATTAAAATTAAAAGATAAATATTATAGAGCAGCAATTAGGCCTGCCATGTTTTATGGTTCTGAGTGTTGGACAGTTAATCATCAACATGTACAAAAGATGTCTGTGACAAAAATGAAGATGTTGAGATAGATGAGTGGTCATACAAGAAAAGACCGTATACATAATGAGGTTATTAGAAACAAATTAGGAGTGACACTAATAGAGGATAAAATGAGAGAACATCGTTTAAGATGGTTTGGACATATGGAAAGAGGATCAAAAGAAGAACCTGTAAGGAGGTTAGAAAAACTAAATTTGGAAAGTATTAAAAGAGGTAGAGGACGACCACAAAAGTGATGGAAAGAAACAATAAAAAATGATCTAGCTTATTGGGAGTTAACTGCTAACATGGCACACGATAGGGATCTGTGGAAACAAAGAATCCATGTAGCCGACCCCGTCTAGTATGGAAAGAACATACATTGGACAGAAAGCGAAACTAGAACCGGACTCAAAATAAGAGGGGGACTAGTTCGGTTTTGCTTCTAAGTTTTTATGGACCTCTGGAACCACCAGTTTAAAGCCGGCGGTTCCAGTTCACCCGAAACTAGACAAGTCCAATAAAACTGGCTAGCAGCTTGAGGAGGTGATATATCCAATCAATTTCTCACCAAATCTATATAATCAGACATTTAATTGGATCTATCAGACATACTGACTCAAAAATTTCAGTTGACACCTCTAAGGTTGATCCCATTATGTAGGATATTTTCAATATACACCATTTCTGAAACCGGAACCAAGTTTGACCTGCCATAAGCTGGCTTTTGGGGACAGCATGACTATCTTTTAAGGCAGTACTATCTAGTACAAGAATTATTAGGTGTAAATGAGAGAACTTCACGCCTTAAAACTAACCAACATCCCACATCAAAAAACCATCGTTCTGATAGACTGATATTTAGTCACCATCGTGCTGTATCAACCTTCTGTTATCATCTCAACTTCAAAAACCGAGCTCTGTTTGTCATCATTCTTTTAAGTACCGCTAATTAGGTCCTTTTCGTTCTCTTTCAAAATGCTCACCACCTGAATTCATGCAGCTTTATCTAGTTGCTTCTCCACATGTTCAAACCACTACAAGCAACAAAATGAACATTCATTACCATCACTCGCTCGATATATTTTACGTTATGGTTTTGCTTTGAGGACGTAATTCTTTGTTATGTAATTATCAGTGTTTGTTGGAAGTAATTCCGTCGTCGGAACTTACGGGAATAATTTGTGACATCCACGTTGGAAAAATGTAGGGTGCGGATACACCATTGCCTTATCAAATTGATTACTTCGAAGAAAAGACGCTGCCAGAATTGGAGGCTCAACTAGGAAGAAACCAGCTCTCTTCCTATTTAGCAGACGCCATATTTTTGTTCAACTCCGGTGGCAACGATATTGTCAATGACTGTTCTTCCGCAACCTGTAACATATCGGATTTCACCGACTTTCTTATTGGATACTACAACCAACTACTCAAGGTAGCAATTGCTTTCTTTTTCTTTATTAGGATAGTACAGTACTCTTAATCCCATGTGGTTGATCTGACCTTGGTTATCTAATAGTACTAGTTATCGCGTGAAGTGCACATTTAACTGCATGCCTTAAGATCCCATCGAACTGTTTAAGAGAAATTGATCAGATGTATGAAAATGACATCTATGAATAGAAGTTAGTTACCTAATGCATTCACAAGATTATGGTAACAATTCTTTTTTCTTTCACCTTAAGCTTTAGATCATCTCGTCGATTTGAAAGAGAACAGAACAGTGGTATCCAGTTCAAGATTCCATAATAGCAAATTGAAGAAGAGAAAAGACAAATTTAAAAGAAATGCAAAAACTTTTAGGTGGTTCGCATCTGAGTAGGAGAGCAAAGTTTATTCAATGAGTACCAGTAACCCAAAATTAATTAATTAGATGAAGGAACTCTCTCACATTCTCACTCAAAACAAAACTCGACTAACTTAAAATTTGAAGTAGGTACTCTTGGAATACACTATGATTGTGCATATATATCGACACGCACACACAAAAACACACACATATTTGCCAAAAGGATTTTAATGAAGCATTGATTAATTTTAATGCTCAATGCACGACTCAAGACGTCGCAGGAAGATGTGCAGAAGAAACAAGAATTCTCTGTAAGTGAATTTATTGACACAGGGCACGCCTTTTTCACTGTTAACCATCTGATTCTTATTGACGAGTAACTCTTACTTTCTCTGTTTTGGAAAAACTTCAATGACATACAACAAGCTACCATGTAACTATGACATGTTTACAGAAACCACGGACCCCACAGTTTAGTTTATGAAACTGCTACTAGCTGGATTCCCACTTTTGGTCATCAATGATAATAATAGCTTGCTATATGTACGTAAAACACACACACACACACACATAAGACACACACGAACACCCTAATTCCAGAACAGAAATGAAAATTATGCCTTGTATCACACTGAGCGGGGAAAATATGCACTCTTAATGTATAATTCAACTATCGTTTTCTGATTCTTGCGCAGAGGGTTTATAGCTTGGGAGGTAGAAAGTTTTTGCTGTTATCCCCAGAAGTAGGTGGCTGTACGCCGATCGTCCGTAGGGACAACGATGGTGCTTGCAATGAAGGGTACAATATTGCTTACAGATACTTCAATTCTCACTTGAACTCTTCCATAGACCGATTCACTGAAGAACTACAAGACTCTCATTTTGTTTTTGCTGATCTCTACAACATTCTCTATCCAGTTTTAGAAGACCCCACCGCATATGGTACGCTATTCCATCCCTTTCTTAATTCCTAACTCTTCTTTTTGACAATAATGGTGGGTTAGGGTATGTTAATACATCTAGGTATGGAATTATAACCTCTTTGATGAAGGAGTCACTAATGATCTAACCTAGTCAAACGGGTTCACCAATCGCTATAAGGGACTTCTTACTTGTGGTCGAGGTAGAACTAACGCCTCAACCTTGTTTGAACCCAAATTGTTGTTGGGTGAATGAACACTTCATCAAACTCAAGGTTGTTTGTTTACTGTAGTAGTTGGTCACTCAAGAGTTAGGCCCACATTTAAAACAACGAAGAGATTCTTAGTATCTCTTAGAATCAATAACTTTAGTTGGCTAATTTTGGAGACAGTCAATTCAAATTTAATGTTCTTAGTTAATTACATTGAGTAACCTTAACTCAAACAATTTGAATTTAATGTTTTTAGTTAATTACATTGAGTAATCTTAACAATTATCGAAACAATAATTAAAGATTCATAGATAGTCGAGCCAACATCACCAATTTACAAGGTGATTGCTCATTTTCTAGGAGAGTCTTTATAGCAAGTTCATAGATGGCTAAGCCTATATCAACCTTTTACAAGATGATTGTTTATTTTCTAGGAGAGTCTTTATATCAAGTTATTGTGCCATGAGCCTAGCTCAAGGGGTTGTTTTGAGTACAAATAGGATCAAACCTAAGGAATTCTTATTGATTTGTTTTTCAACATTGCTTCAAATCTCTCTCTTATCCTTAACTGGTAGGAAGTGAGTCGATATTTATCACCTTGGTGAGTCATATTCATTGTCTGGTAGACTATGAGTATGAGGAAATCATTAAGCTTGCATGATCCTCTCAACTCAACTCAAGATTCATATCATTGGGTTATTTGATTAGGGCTATAAGATTTCAATTTTCCCCAATACCACAAGGCATGTCTCTCGACCAAGCTCAGATCATGACACTATAACATGGACATGAAGTACTTGTAGCCCAAATGACACAAATAACCCAAAGCCCTGAGGAATTGTTGTGACGGGTTCCTTCTCCTAACCGCTCAACACTAATCACCATGATGTGGACTCAAACTCTCCTTAGTTGAGCTCAATTGTACGAATGCACCATGAGGCGAGAATAGATTTAAGAAACGTGGATCACCAAGTTCGAATCAAAATTCTATCTTTTGTTGGATCAAGCTCACCTTAAGAGTTTCTCGATTAGGAGCATTAGGTGGATAAGATCTTCGAGTATTATCAATACTATGAAGAAAGAAAATGTCGCTTGAATGTTTTGGAGTTCACTCATTATGCTAATTTATGGTGGAGTAAACTCGAAGACCAACAACACGGGGAAGGAAATGGGGACATAATGAACTGAAGCTTGATGAAATGAATCCTGCATAAGACATTTGTCCCTAACTATTACCGGCTAGAGCTCTACCTCCGATTGAAAAGCTTGTGACAAAGTGTGCTCAACATGGAGGACTACATCAAAGAGTTTGATACCTTTATGCTTCGTTGCGAAGTACCGAATCACAGGAGTAGACCATTCCTTGATTTCTCAAAGGGCTAAACAAAGAATAAGGTGACGTTGTGGAATTACAACCTTATTCATTTGTTGAAAACATCTTTCAACTTGCTATTAAGGTCGAAAGATAACAAAGAAAGACCCCTCCCCTTAAATATCTGGTTCCATAGACCGATTCACTCAAAAACTAGTAGACTCTCATTTTGCTTTTGTTGATCTCTATAACATTCTCTATATGGTTTTAGAAGACCCAACCACATATGGTGCGCTATTCCATCCCTTTCTTAATTCCTAACTCTTATTTTTGACAATAATGCTGGGTTAGGGTATGTTAATACATCTAGGTATGAAACTACAATCTTCTTTGATGAATAACGAGTCACTATTGATCTAACATGGACAAACAGGTTCACCGATCACTATAAGGGACATCTTATTCATGCCCGAGGTGGAACAAATGACCCAACCCTGTTTGAACCAAAATTGTTGTTGAGCATCAACGACTTTAGCAAACTCAAGGTTGTTTGTTTACTCCAACATGAGGTCACTGAAGAGTTAAGCCCACATTTAAGCCAGTTATGAGATTGTCAACATCTTTTATAATCAATAAGAGATTTTTCCCTACTACTACTGGCAAGAGCTCTACCTTCGGTTGAAAAGCTTGCAACAAAGTACACTAATAGTGGAGGACTAATTCAAAGAGTTTGACACCTTGATGATGAAATGTGAAGTACCAAAACCATGGGAACAGTCCATTGTTTGATTTCTTAGTGGGCTAAACAAAGAACTAGCTTACGTTATGAAATCACAAGCTTATTCATTTGTTGAGGACATCTTTCAACTTACTATTAAGGTCAAAAGACAAGAGAGAAATGCCCCTCCCCATATATATCCGATTCTTAAGCTAACCCAAAACAAAGTTTTCTTAGGTACAACCAATACTTCCAAAGAAATCAAGAAAGCCTGACCTACTACCACAATGGAGCTTGACCGAAAGAAAAAAGAGGTGGCTAAAACCCATTGCACTACTTATCACAATCGTGACATTAAATGTTTTAAATGTCTCAGTCACGAGCATATCGCTTTTCAATGACCCAATAAGCGAGTGATGGTGCTACATGAGTCTTTTGAGTCACTAGATTGCGAGGACAAACATACCCTTCAAGATGTTGATGCTGAAACTATTGAAGTTGCAGAAGAAGGAAAACTTTTGGTCATACTTAATAGGTTTAGCATGAGAACCTATTTCATTCTCGCTGCACAATTCTCGGTAAAGTTTTCTTGCTCATTATTGATGGTGACAATTGTATAAATGTGACATCTATGGAATTAATCGAGAAGCTGAGTTTACAACACTACAAACTGTTCTTTCTTTGAAATAGTCTATGAGGTTAATCTCACAACCCCTTTCCCATACCCAAGCATGCTTAAGCATATTCTAAGGGAGTGAGTCGAGCTGAATCCATTAAGGCTTTACACTAATAAGTAAAGCAACATATCGAGAAACAAATAGCAACCTATGCCAAGCGAGGTAACAAAAGGTGTAAATCCATTGTCTTTGCCCCTAGGGACCTTGTTTGTATACATCTAAGTAAAACCAGGTTCTCACACAAGCGCTAATGTAAACTTATGCCTCAATCAGATGAGTCCTTTAAGATTTTAGAGAAGATAAATGACAATACTTATAAGATAGATCATCTGAAGGGATTCAACATTTCTAATTCTTTCAACATTAAGGATCTTATTCCTTAAACAGAAGATATTTAGAATCCAGATTTGAGGAAAAATCCTCACCAACCCTAGGAAGATGATGAAGGACCAAGCACTAATGATCTAACCTAGCAAGATGGAGTTACCGATCGCTATCAGGGACCTCTTACTTGTGCCCTAGGTGAAACCAGTGTCCCAACCTTATTTGAACCCAAATCGTTGCTGGGTGAATAGAGCATTAATGACTTCATCAAACTCAAGGCTATTTGTTTACTTTAGTAGGAGGCCGAGTTAAGCCCATATTTAAGCCAGCTAAGAGATTGTCAGCATCTCATAGAATCAATAGCTCAAGTTGGTTTATTTTGGGGACGAACTGTTCAAATTTAATGTTCTTCGTTAATTACATTCAGTGATCTTAGCAATTACCGAAACAATATTTAAAGAGTCATAAATGGATGAGCCTGCATTAACATTTTATAAGGTGATTGCTCATTTTCTAGATGTCTTTATAGTAAGTTTATAGATGGCTGACTCTACATCAATGTTTTATAAGATGATTGTTCTTTTCTAAGGAGAGTCTTTATAACATGTTAATGTGCCTTGAACCTAGATCACGAGGTTGTTTAGAGTATAAATAGGATCAGGCCCAAAGAATTGGTGGTATTTATTACCATGTGTAAGCAGTAAGCGTGTATGATGCTCTCACTCAAGTTTCATATCACTCTTGGCAGATAGCAAACCCTTAGCCTTTGCTCACCTCACCTTTTTAATTGTGACTCGTGCTCGTTTACTTCTTTGTGGAAACAAAAGTGAAGCCTTCATGGCTCCATTTCGAAAGAGAAAATAGAATAAAAAATGGACAGGCAAACAACCACTTTCAAGTTTGCCATTTTGAAGTTATTGCACTGAAAGAGTAAGACAAAACCGTTCATTTTAATAACCAGATATTCATCTTTTCTTTTTTACTCGCAACCCGGGGTTAAGAACATCGTCATCAGAGTTGACAGTCATAAATGCAGGTTTAGTTGGTTGGCTTAACATATTTGCCCTCAAAGTGATCTCATTTTGAGTCTTGCTAAAGGAAAGCACAAGTAAATATGGAAACTCTGCTGCAAATTGACAGGATTCACGGTAGCAAACTTTTCTTGCTGCGAGATGGGAACTGGTAGCTCATGTATTGAAAATGGACCAGTTTGTGAAGATCGGAACACATATGTGTACTTTGATGGAGGGCATCCAACTGATGCAGCAAATGTTATATTAGCCAACGAGGTGTATTCATCCAACAAAACATCTCTTACCTATCCTTTCAATGCCAAGACTTTGGCCAGCATCAATCCAACACCACTCGGTCACTCGCTTGCACAACAACAGATCATGGGCACCACCACCGGCAAGGATGTGGAATGAGTCGGAGGACAGGGGCACAAGAACAGGCACTAAATAAGATCTCCTTCTGCCTCACTTTCCCGTTCGCTAAAACAGGCGTGGTGTAGTATTTGTCACACACTCTTCTCTACTTTTTTCTTGGTTCGAACCGGTAAAAGCTTGTCATGGTGTGCCGATTTGGTTCCTCTTTCCATTGCTTGATGTAAAACAATAGATTTTGTGTGCACTACTGCTGAATTTCAGGAACTGGAAAGGGATAGAAATTCGCAATGCTGTTGTTAATTAATAATAAAGCTCTTCTTCATTTGTGGGTACAATCGAATTATGCTCACTACGAGTGTAAAGTCCAACTCGATGCACACTAAACGTTCTCTATTGGTTCTACTTAGAGCAACTGCTTTGGACACAAGTGTGCACCACGCTCGTTGTTGCTGGTAGACCTATTATAGATTGCATATTTAGTTAGAGATCGTTCCTGGATATGGTCGAGGGGCCGGCATACCGACTTAACATATCTTATATTAAAACTTTTGAGACGGCTGAACAATTATCTTTCGAATTATACTGCAAATCATTTTAAATTTACTACTCTCAGTAAGATTGACGGAGCCAGGTTGCATCACTTCAAAGTTGCACAAAGCGTGACATGTACCTTGAAATGCTTCCATATAAATGGAAGGTTCAGAGCACTTGTCACGAGCCTTATATGGAAAACCATGACGCTTATTTCCGCCATTTTCTAGTTTGTCCTTCCTTTCCTACTCTACTCCTTAACATCAAGAGCTCGACCACCCTTGTTCGTTTTGGGGACTCGTTGATTGTGGCAACAATCACTACCGGGAAACTGTTTCTGGCAGGTTCACGAATGCGCAGATTATCGCGGATGTTGTGGGTCAGCTCCTAGGGATTGATCACTTCATTCCATGTGCAAGTGACGCGAACGCAACCGGGAAAAGGGTAGTATATTAGGTGAAGTCCGCCTCAATCGGCACCAAAATCCTCCCCAACAGCATCGATGGTGTAAAGTTTGGTGCTTTAGTGTTTTTAACTTTCATGGTTACAAAAGTTTGAATAAGATATGCATGAGAATCTTTTAGGAATTAAAGCAGTGTACATGATCCGTCAATTGAAGTAAGTGATCTCTCATAGAATTTGGACCGTCTATTTTGGTGATGGACAGCATCAGTTGGTGCAATCCAAATTGGTTTAACCCTGGAAAAGTGGTAATGTGGTATACAGTTTCCATGCCATATTAGTTTTGTGATTGGATGAACCATCCGAACTTCTCCTCGACTAAGGTTTTTCCTTTTACCTCTTTTGCTGACCTTTTCGGAGAATCAGACTCTAACGCCCATAAGAGTCGCTTTTCCTTGAGAATCAAGAGGAACTTTCATTTGAATAGTCCAAAGTTAAGAAAATTACATGCTGGGCTAGGGCCGGGAGATGAGAGAAATGATATGTCTGGCTTATTTAGAGATGCGACAGTATATCCACCTGAGAAGTTAAATGATATAAGTTTATGACATCCATTTCTAAAGATTGCAGCTAGCAGATACACCATTATCATACCAAATTGACTACTTTGCTGAGAAGATGCTGCCCGATTAACTAAGAAGCTGCCTCTTTTCTTATTTGGCGCTGTTCATATTTCTGTTCAACTCCGGTAGCAATGATTATATAGGGGGCTGTCTTTCAGGAACGGGAACTTGTGATATACCGCAGTTCACCAACCACCTGGTTGGGTATTTCACTGAGTTACTCAAAAGGTAAAAATGCCTTTTAAATATAACACAATATTATTGTCTTGTGATTGATCTGACCCTAGTCTTACATACATGTTGACTATTAGAATTAATCATCTAATAACTGCATTTTTTGTTAATTGTGTTTTCTAACTCTTCATACATGTACACACGCAAACACACGCAAAGCTGCATATATAGCAAGACTGGTTCACTGGCATTCAATTAATTAATGGGGCAAAGAGACAAGTGATCAACTATGTTTAGAAAGGACTGGAAATCATGCACGAATGTCTACTTAAGACAGACTTGGCACAGAAACTGTTCGTCAGTGAGGAAATCAACACTAATTCATGTCTATTGCTTAAATGAAGGCTAACTTGGAACCTTGAATCCTAAGACACTTGCAGTTAACACGGATCGGAGAGAGAGAGAGAGAGAGAGAGAGAGAGAGAGAGAGAGAGAGAGAGAGAGAGAGAGAGAGAGAGAGCATCAGTAGCAGGTACGTCCATATACAGGCACAGGTGATACAGCTGTGTCTTTCACCAACTTCGATTTCTTTTAGAAGTTATATAGATTACTTCACGTGAATTTGACCAGCTGTACTTCGCCAGCGTGAAGATTTTGTTGGATGGATCGATAATGTTATAATCTAGAGAAACACCTTTGAAGGGGAGGTGTGCTGTAGAACAACGCAGTGCAAACCTATGGGACTAGGCCCTCGCTCACTGGGTGTTCATCGAACTCGTATTTACGCAGTGCAAACCAATTTTATACGAGATTGATTAAATTCCCTAATGGTCTTGTCTACTGATAAGCATCTAACATTGCAGGAAGCTGAACTGTAATTTGTATTGAAGATGGACTCGTTTTCTAATAAGATCAAGAGTATGAATGTGTTTCACAAGTGACCTGACTTGCTGTGCTCATATCGTTAGTGACCTGGCCGAGTTGCTTAATAAAACTTTAGGGAAATTTTCACAAACCAATCAAATTCTGAGCATGACCCAAAAGAAATGTTGCTTAGTCAAATAAACGGCATAATATGTTGCTAACTCTTCAACAAGACCTACTGGATAGTCAATTGGTTCGCATTTAATGAGATATTTCAATATATAGGAAGTAAATTATTTGGTTTTTTATTACATAATTGCCATGGGGTTTTCTCCCTAGAAAAATTTCTTATTTTAGTATTAAAAAAGTTTGTCACGTATGAAACTTTCTAGACATTTCTTGTTGTCTCTAAGGATGTATAAATTCAAATAAGTGCTACTCAGAATCGATTATCGAATCTCCTTCCTCTGCTCGTTATGGTGCGTCATTTTACTTTTTATATTCTGGGCTTTCTTTCTAACATATCTAGCGCATCAAGCTATCAGGCGCAGCTTGAAAGCTCTAAAGCTGAAGTTGACTGCTGATTGCAGGGTATGTACGTACAGACCAGCTTGCCCTCTTCAAAAAGGAAGGGCTAAAATTGAAATGGGTCGATTCTCCAAGTTCCGAACCGGCTTCTACCACGCTCATAACGTATTTTCTTATAGTACAATAAAACAAAGACAAGATTGTGAGACACTGGATGGAAATTTGACAGTAAAAATGCAAGAGCTGGACCGGCTAACCTGATGCCGTGTGCAGAACGGTAGATATGCATTACAATATTAGAATAATAAGACAACAGCCTCATGGTGGACCCCAACAGCCAGCGTCTAATGACTGGCAGGCTGCTTTCGATTAATAACGGTAGCTGAGTCGCTTCTAGAGTGAGCTCACAAAATTGCACGATGAATCAGCAACTTGGTTTAAGTATTGATTTCTTCACCAACCAACCTTCCATTGACATATAAGTTGTATGCGTCTTTCACCTGCTGCTTCTCCCAACATTCATTCAAAACAACTACGAAGGACGGATTATCCTTCTAATTACACTGCAGATCTTTTTGATTTATTACTCTTAGAAAGATTGCCTAGGAAAGAGTTGCATGTGCTTCAAAGTTGCACAAAGCGTCGTAGCTCCTTGAATTGCTTATATGTCAATGGAAGGTTGGAGCGATACATCGTAATCCACATAATAAATTGTTCCTTCCTTGCCCATTTTTGGGGACACTGTAATTGACTGTGGCAACAATGACTATCAATTCAATTCGACTGCATGCCGAATACTTGCAGCGTGGTATAGATTTTTACGTTGTCACTGGCCAATTCTCGAGTGCTCGGAACATCGGCGACGTTATTGGCCAGCTCCTAGTGATGGATCAGGATATTTAGGGTTAATTTCGCGTCTGTCGGCAACCGGAATCCTCCTTAACACCACAGATGGTGTAAGTAGTGGTGCTCCGGTGTTTTTAAATTTCATCGTCACAAAAGATTGAATGAGATATGCATCCCAACTAGTACAAAAGCAGTGCACATTATCTTTCAACTGAGGAAAGTAGCTAACATGGAATCTGGATCGTCCATTTTGATGACGCACATCTCCCTGCAAAAGTGGTGATGTGTTCTTATTGTTTTTACGTCATATAGATTAGCTTTGTGCAATGGTCCCTCTGAGCTCTGAAGAAAAGGTTTTCCCTGCGTCCCATTTGGTGACCTTTTGAAGAATCTTTAGGTAGGGGGAACTATCATTGAAGTGTCCGGATTTAGGAAAACTGCACGCTGGAATACGGCCCACAGTTGAGGGACATGAGATTTCGAGGCTTTAATTTGTCCACTTTTGATTAGAAATTAGTTGAGATATTACCATTTTCTCATCCCATCTAGTGCAAGAAATCTGCCACTGAAAGACAAGGCAGCTCTACAACTTCCTCTTGTTGATTGCCATAACATTAAGTGAAAAATGCAGTCAAGTTGCATAAGAAACAAGTTCCTTTTCTTTCACAAAGAAAACATTTCGAGTTTTCGTATAGATTTTAGTGTCAAAAAGTTTTCTTCACTAATCGGTCGATAGATTTAGATCACCAGAACATGGTCACATATCCAAGTGTTAAGCTACTTTCCATGGGACTTGTTTCAAGATAAAGCAGCTTCCCAGTTGCCATGTTAAACAAACACTTTCAACTAAGAGAAAACAAGGAATTTGTGCACGTCATAAACAATATGCACGTCTACCAGAGAAAATGCCATCTGAAGGTTAATTATGGGACATAACAGATCTTGACTCTTTCGAAAACATTTATAAATGTCCAATTAAGCTCGAGAAGCTGTTCAATAAGATTTCTCAAATTAGGTCTTCGTTATCATCAAAATTGATGTGCAACTTTCTGGGCAATGGCACTTTCATGTCCTCCTTTTCCAGATGAACTTTTTTTTCCCTCAAGACGAGGCAGACTCACTACCAGCTGCAACTACGAAGCATCATTGGCATCTGAACCTCTAAGCTGATCTGAGAGGGTCCAACTAGACCTGTGGACTTCCAAGCATGCACCGGGTTGACTGGGAACCAAATTGGCCCTACAACAAGCCAGCACCAGAATTAGGGTAATCAGAACCAGAACCAAACCAGGAACGAGGAACCCCACAATTCAGTTCCGGTTCTTATACCTAGAGGAGAACCGGACTAGAATCAGAACCAACGATTTTAAGGCCCACTTTTCTTATTTTTAAAAATTTTAATATACATATATATCTGCATATTCTACTTTTTTAGACTAAAGTAGAAACTGGAACCAAAATGTACATTGAACCGGAACATGATCTGAAACTGATAGAATTGAAACAGTACCCAGAACCGGAGGGCTGGTTTGGTTCCGGTTCTAGATTTTGGTGAAACGGAAACTGGCAATCCTGGTTTACCAAGATCTGGATAGGCCTAGTGTTGAATGTTTCCATTTCCGTTTGGGAGTGAATTACTTGAAAACCTATTTGAGCATCTTCTGAGTGTTGAATTATGAAATATATGCATGTTTAGAAGTTCTTATCTGTAAGTACTTTTGTTAACTCATATTAGTCGAACAACTCGATACGCCTAGCTATGGAGGACCCATATTTCAGGAAATCCTATCGTTCAAATTAAATTTACCTTTCAGGCTCAGATGAAAATAATGAATACTGAATCTGAATCCATATTGTGATCTGATCCAATCCATTGCTTACCAAATCTAACTACACGAGATTGAATTCCGTTTATCAGAAATCCAATCTCAGAATTTTGAATTGACAGCACTGAAGCTCGGCTCGGCATGCACAAATTCTTCGATATGTAGCGTTCATGTCTCCCCAAAAACATGAACCAAGTATGCGCTGTGTCGACCATGTAGTTTCTCACAAATTTTCACCTTACAAAGAAATTTGGCGATGTTTCTAAGAGCATGCAAAAAACTGAGTGCACATCATTTTGGTATGAACAAACAGTTTTTTAGCTTCGTTTTTCAGAAAACCTGTTGAAACAAGGAATCCATGTAGCCGACCCCAGACCCCATCTAGTATGGGAAAAGGCTTAGTTGTAGTTGTTTCTTGAAAAATGTTGCAGTGAATTTCACCAAGAGTGGTTCCGCATATACACCGGTAGAAAAGTGTTAATTGGTGTTGGTCATTGTTAGAAGGAGCTAGATTCCGGTTCTTGTTCTTGTTAAACACAGTATTCTTCTGTTTCTTTAAATCCACTATTCACCACGGAAGGATTGCCCACGGTTTTGAACGGACTAAAACAACAAAAGAACTGTATCCCTGGGATTTCAGTAGTGATATAAGAGAGAAACAGCTTCCACAACAGACTTATGTATATAAACCTGTTATCATCAGATAATCTGGCGTCGTTATCGTGCAGTTCTTTGTTTTCTGTTCGTAATCTGTACCAATGTTTGATGTAACTACCAGTTTGAACTTTTAGCGTGTTCGGGAGCCAATATCATATGTTTGGCGCTTCAGCCATCTGGCTCAGTCAAATGGGCCCCCTTTGGCCTGACCAAGCTCGGACCATCTCATAAGGTGCAATGGTATGATTAACAAGCTCTGTTTGTTCCTCGGCAACATCTTTGGAACCGGGTTGGGCGGTGACAAGCATGTATAGTTGACTTCTGAGTTCGTTTAGCAAACCTAGAAGTGAATTGCTTCTACTAACTAATGCTTCAATAGATGGTGAAGCTAATGCAAACGTAATTCTACATATTTCTATGTTTTATTTAATTGATTTGCATGTTATTACTGCTTACCTCCGTACAGAATTGCTCAGTTTAATGCTCATCTTTTTTTATTTCTCTTGCAGAATGAACTAGCAATTCTAGAATTTATACATCTATTAGTGGAAACTATGGACTGTCACTTTGGCAATGTGGTATGACTCGTGGAACTTATCTAATGCTCCGTTTTCATCTAGAGCCATCTCCATGCTTAAGAATCAAAATTAATGTTGTTCTGCTTTTCCGTGTGAACTTGACATCATGTTCCACCTAGAGAAGGCTCTATTCAAGCTTGAGGAGATGGTTATGAGTGGCTGTGTTGATGAGACTAATAAAACGAACATTCTGACACCAATCCAACTCATGGATAAAGCTTCCTAGACGCTTCACCAGATCCCAGAGGCTGAGGTGTAGACTTGTGCTGCTTGAAATCTTCAAAAAATTTCATACGGAAATTGTCTATTACTTTATTATTTGACTTCGACAGTGTAATATGTGCTATGTCCTTTGGCTAGCATCTTTACCTAGATGGACTATGAAAATTGAGTGATTCTGCTTATATGCAAACTTGGTTTGAACTCATGCATGCAAACTGATTCCCTCGAAGCAAACTCTTTGTTCTTAGCAGTGTCCATTACTTGCCAAACTCTTTTCTACGTGGCTTCACACTTTTAGCAGCAACTCTGATAATTTGAAACGAACTTCCTGTTTATCAGATTTTTCACAGCCAGGCACTTAATCGATGCTCAACTCTAACTTGTTTAATGTGCTTTGAAGGTGCTGCGCAAAGTATGAATCAAATTACATGAATTGGAGCCTGCCTGTGTGTGGTTGATCATAACCTGTCAAGTTTGCCAACTTACGGACTATCTCTAATCTTTCGTCTAAACTTAATAATCGTATTAACGCCATAGAGTGCTGGAAAACTTGGACCAAAGGAACAGAGTTTGGAACTTTAGCCTACCTGATTTCCTCGAGCTGCCAAGCATTCCCTTTTAAAAATGATACCTTTACAACTTACCTTCTTTTGGGAATGAGAGCATTAGCTCAACGGCAGAGTGCTCTAGTGCATTGCTGCGGGTGGGTAGTTCGACTGCCAGAGGGGGTGCCTCTGTTTGTGAGTTAGGCTTCGCCCTCCTCTTGTAACGAAAAAAACAAACTTACCTTCTTTTTCTGTTTTGCATGGTGAGATATATCAACTTTGACTTTACTTCGAGAAGGAACAAGATGGATAGCGAGATTTATTATCCAATAATATTTGTATACAAGAAAACACTAGGCAAATCTTTTTCTACTTCGATGGGCAAGCTAGGGTTAGGCAGAGCCCTTCCAGAGCTGCATGCCCCGAGTGACCGAAGGATGGACCTTCAAGTTGCAGGTCCTTTCGAGTCCAGAACTTGGCAGGTTAAACAACTTGTCAAATCTTGTTAAGACACTCTGAAGGCATTGTTTGCTTTTGCTCATTATACTACGGATTTGATTCAAGCCCATCCCATAATACCGGTGCTATTTCAGGCTTGTGTCTAGGGAAGTGCATGGATTTTGTTCTGAATGTCTTGTATTAAAAGAGAAGAATTCTTTTCTTCGAGCGACAGAGCAGGCTCTGTGAAAACTGCAATACCTGCCGCCGGCCACTTTTCAGCCTGTCCCATTATCCTGCTTCGATTCTCGGACTCCTCTACATTTAAGTGAAGGATGCAGATAGGCCGATGGCATTTGCAAACCCAGGTTTACGTGGTTTGGAGATGCCGTGGCATGATTAACAAGCTCTGCTTGTTCCTCGGCACCAACTTTGGAACCGGGTTGGGCGGTGACAAGCATGTATAGTTGACTTCTGAGTTCGTTTAGCTAACCTAGAAGTGAATCGGTTCTACTAACTAATGCTTCAATAGACGATGAAGCTAATGCAAATGTAATTCTACATGTTTCTATGTTTTATTTAATTGATTTGTATGTTATTACTCCTTACCTTCGTACAGAGTTGCTCAGTTTAATGCTTATCTTTTTATTTCTCTTGCAGAATGAACTAGCAATTCTAGAATTTATGCACCTATTAGTGGAAACTATGGACCGTCACTTTGGCAATGTGGTATGACTCGTGGAACTTATCTAATGCTCCGTTTTCGTCTAGAGCCATCTCCATGCTTAAGAATCAAAATTAATGTTGTTCTGCTTTTCAGTGTGAACTTGACATCATGCTCCACCTAGAGAAGGCTCATTTCATGCTTGAGGAGATGGTTACGAATGACTGTGTTGTTGAGACTAATAAAACGAACATTCTGACACCAATCCAACTCATGGATAAAGCTTCCTAAACGCTTCACAAGATCCCAGAGGCTGAGGTGTAGACTTGTGCTGCTTGAAATCTTCAAAAAATTTCATACGGAAATTGTCTATTACTTTGACTTCGACAGTGTAATATGTACTATGTCCTTTGGCTATCATCTTTACCTAGATGGACTATGAAAATTGAGTGATTCTGCTTATATGCAAACTTGGTTTGAACTCATGCATGCAAACTGATTCCCTCGAAGCAAACTCTTTGTGCTTAGGAGTGTCCATTACTTGCCAAACTCTTTTCTACGTGGCTTCACACTTTTAGCAGCAACTCTGATAAATTGAAACGAATCTTCCTGTTTATCAGATTTTTCACAGCCAGGCACTTGATCGATGCTCAACTCTAACTTGTTTAATGTGCTTTGAAGGTGCCGCGCAAAGTATGAATCAAATTCCATGAGGGGGAGCCTGTTTGTGTGTGGTTGATCAGAACATGTCAAGTTTGCCAACTTACGGACTATCTCTAGTCTTGCGTCTAAACTTAATAATCGTATTAGCGCCATAGAGTTCTATAAAACCTGGACAAAGCAACAGAGTTTGGAACTTTAGCCTACCTGATTTCCTCGAGCTGCCAAGCATTCCTTTTTAAAAATGATACCTGTACAACATACCTTCTTTTGGGCGTCGAGAGCATTAGCTCAACGGCAGAGTGCTCTAGTGCATTGCTGCTGGTGGGTAGTTCGACTCCCAGAGGGTGCATCTGTGTGTGAGTTAGGCTTCGGCCTCCTGTTGTAACAAAAAACAAACTTACCTTGTTTTGCGGTTTGCATGGTGAGATATATCAACTTTGACTTCACTTCGAGAAGGAACAAGATGAATAAGGAGATTTATTATCCAATCGTATTTGTATGCAAGAAAATACTAGGCAATTCTTTTTCTTCTTCGATGGGCAAGCTAGGGTTAGAAAGAGCCCTTCCAGAGATGCATGCTCCTAGTGACCGAAGGTTGGACCTTCAAGTTGAAGGTCCTTTCGAGTCCGGAACTTGGCAGGGCAAATAATTTGTCAAATCTTGTTAAGCCACTCTGAAGGCATTGTTTGCTTTTGCTCATTATACTACGGATTTGATTCAAGCCCATCCCATAATACCGATGCTATTTAAGGCTTATGTCAAGGGAAGTGCATGGATTTTGTTCTGAATGTCTTGTATCAAAAGAGAAAGATTCTTTTCTTCGAGCGACAGAGCAGGCTCTGTGAAAACTGCAATACCTGCCGCCGGCCACTTTTCAGCCTGTCCCATTATCCTGCTTCGATTCTCTGACTCCTCTACATCTAAGTAAAGGATGCAGATAGGCCGTTGGCATTTGCAAACCCTGGTTTACGTGGTTTGGAGATGCTGTGGAAGTCTGAATCAAATCCTTCATCAAAGGGGGGGCAGGGTATGATCGATATAAGCAGTTCACCTTTGCTTAGTAAATGAAGAAATTGTGTTTAAACCTGCATCTAGAAATTACTATCCTGTACTTAGTCCCCTTACTACGTCTTGGGAAAATTGTGACGATAAAGGTCCATGTGATCCATTTTATGCACGTGTGGATTTCTTTACCGTATCTTACTGACATTCGGATAAGAACAACGTCACATACTTGAGCCTCCAAATGACCAACTTTCTGGCATTAAAATCTCAACTCAAGGACAGCTTCTCTTCATAAATAGAGCAAAGCATAATTTTGTTCAGCATTGGTGTAGTTGATTGAAGAATGGTCTAGCTTATATGTTGAGTTAACTCTTAGCATGTCATATGACCAAGCTCGACAGAAACAAAGAATCCAAGAAAAAGGTTTTGTTAGTTGTTGATTACTTACTCCATGAAAAAGTAATTCACTACACCATACAACTGAAGATGCCCCCCGTCTCTTATATACATTTTATGATCCTAGATTGAATATGCTTCCTCGTTTGAGTAAAGTATAATCTCATTTTCATAGAGCTAATGCGACTACGTTTTTCCTTTGATCATTAGGGCAAACAATTGTGCACTGTGACTTAAAAAGTTGGTTTTAGGGGAAGTATGGAAAAACATAGTATTGCTTGCCCCAAAAAATTTCAAGGTGGCGAGGATTTGTTTGCTCTTTATGAAAACCACCGTTGCTGCTCTCTCCTTAACTCTTCTGAGTCACATTAACATAATGGTAAGCAAGCCCTAAACGTATAAAGTATGACACAAACGACCAAAGTATCGCTGAACAATATATTAATTTTAACATAAAAGTATAATGAAGAAATTGTTAACTTTCTGCTCATCTGTAAAACTTAGTCTTACCTCTTACAAACTGACTCCCACAAAGCAAATTCATGGTGTACAAACTTACTCATCACTGAATAATATTTGTGTTCAGCCCAGCACTTGGCAAACCCTTCTTTTCTTTACCTGCCGCCCCACTTTTAAAGCATGTACAAGTCTATCATTCTTTCGTCCTGTATTAAGACCCCTTGACTTTGTATGCCTTAGTATACGACATTGCATAAGATCCCTTGGTCTTTTTCTCTTCGTAAACGACATGATGTGGTTCGTCAACTTCAGTTTTATGTATAGGGAGTAACTGTGACAGTCTGATGCCCATCTGTCAAAAATATCTAAGATTTTTCACGGCAATATGGATGCCCGGTCGAGGTGCTTAACGTAGTTTGAGATGCCGTGAAAGTTTGAATCATATTCCGTCAAGGGGAAGTTAATTGGTTGCGATTGATCATAATCAGTCACCTACATTTACCAACTTCAAAAACTATATGTAGTCTTGCGACCCAATATTGCAATCTTGCAGTTAGAGCCCTATCTACGTCTTTGCAAATTATCACATTTTGATAATCTCTACTACCTAAGTGGTTCTTGAAGTCATCAAGTGATCATTTTCATTAGAAATGCTATGGTGGCAGGTCCAGGTTTCTTTAGTAACGCACCTCAGTGAAATTGACAGAAATTAAGATATCCAACCCGAAACCCATGAATTACATCCTTATAAAACCAAACAGAAATCCTACGGCTTTCTTCACGTGGTCATGGACAACCTCCTGCAAAATCTCTCCTTTAAGAGGATGCAGCTCCCTCTCCTCTTTATGCTCATCTCTTTTGTTAAACCTTTTACAGTATCTGGGGGAGAGAATCTCAAAGTCATGTTTGTTTTCGGAGACTCTATTCTTGATAATGGCAACAATAACGTTTTGCTGACCGGCGCGAGAGGCAACTTTTTTCCATATGGAATAGATTTCCCGATGGGTGCCACAGGGAGGTTCACTAATGGAAGGAATCCAGCAGACATATTAGGAGAACTTTTTGGCCTGCCTCATTTCCTACCTACATTCTATGATACTCAAACTAGAGGCCTGTCCATCCTTTCTGGGGTGAATTATGCATCCGCTGCTGCCGCGATCCTTGATTCTACAAGCCAAATTGTAAGAAACAGCATATATGCCCTCTTTTTCAGTTCTACTTGCAGTTTTGGAAAGTTAATAGGTGCTTACAATTTCATAACGCCATATATCATTAATCTCTTGAACAATTATTAGTCAAATTTTACAAAAGGCTAATATTGCTACTCAAACTACAGACCCAACACACATCTACTTTGGAAAATATCGATTTCTTTTATCAGATCTATATATCTATGTAACGGCATACTAACAAAGGGAGATTGTTGATAGGAGCATTAAGTTGGGGGCGCTTAGTCTCTTCAATATGCATCCGTGTAAATTTGCTTGCGGAGTGCGCGTTTCCGTTGGTTTGGACCAATGTTACTGCGGTGCAATGTATTGGTCGAGGAGATTCCTTGACACAGAATCATCACCTAGTGTACAATAATGCTGCTTTTGTTAAGAATCACATATTACACGACAATACTATTCTTTTAATGGATATGGATTGCATGAGGTAGCCTTCAAAAAGTGGATGCATCTTCCAGCATTGAGAAGACCCCTATACGGAGTCACAATAGATAATGAAGGAAGAAATCTATCTAACGACCTACCGTGATTAGAATGTAAAACCGAGCAGTTTATATGTCAAAGGATAAAAGTTTCTGTCAGCAAAGAGGTTGGATGGTCACATATTGGGTGACTTTATACCGAGACAGCCACCAGCCATTAAATCTAGCTACTTAATCTGGGAAAAAGCGGGGTGTGATACTTTGTTGTCAAGTGGATCAACGAATCAGCTAAAACAAGGAAACGTTTTGACGCTAACTCAAGCAAGAAAAACAATTAGCTTCGACACCCAAGTTGATGCATGGTAATGAGTTGAAATATGTGATTATCTTGCAGAGCAATGTCACGTCTTTGAGCTCCCAAATTTTCAACTTTTTGAATGTCACACTGCCCGATTTGAAATCTCAACTCAAGGACAGCTTCCCAACATACATATCGCATGCCATATTTTTATTCAGCATTGGTGGAGTTGATCACTTGACATGTTGGAACACTTCAACTGGCTTCGCGGTGGCATGTGAGCAGCAGAGTTTTGCAGTGTCTCTTGTACAAAACTACTCCAAGCAACTCAAGGTGATCTCTGTGTGTGTAGATGTGATTACAAAACGATATTATTTTCACCGTCAAATGTACGAGTAGAACCAAGATAGATTACAACGTAGACGCAGGATCCGTATGGCTGAGTCCACATAATATAGGAACGGCTTGGTTTCGGTTGTTGTTTGTCAAATGAAGAAAGGAGATAGGACAGAAATACAGATATTAGCAAATGAACAACATCTAAGCCTTTTTCGGTCGGCTACATGGATTCTTTGTTTTCACAAAGCCCTATCATAATTTGCAGAATCCATGGGTTGACAGTCGGAAGCCTAATGTAACCTCCTATTTTTCTTTTATGCGGACTTCGGACCGACCATGCAAGGGTGATCCCTTACATGAGCGAAATTAGACAATAGCAAAAGAAGACATTAAAAATTTATATAGGAAAGCTTCATAACAGGCAAGATGCTGACGATTATTTTCTCTGCCCATGTGTTTTTTCAGAGGATATATGAATCTGGGGCACGAAAGTTTGTGCTGATTGATGCCAATCTCAACGGGTGCACTCCATATTTTAGAATGCAGAATAATGGTTCATGCTTGAGTGTTTTGGATAAGGCAACAATTTTGTTCAACCATGAATTGTGGTCTGCGCTAGATAGACTGAGTCAAAGCATGCCTGGTTTCTCTTTTGTCTATGTAAATATGTCCGGAATCATCAGTGGCATAATCAAGGATAAAGAAGCATACGGTGAGCATATATACTTTTAATTGCTTAATAGCTCTGTTCAATCGGTTGAGTTGATCACTGTTTGGGTAATCACATTATGTGTTGAGCTCAAAGGCCATTCATTTAGATAATTGTTAAAGTTGGATGCCAGAAGATTTTATGAAATTATGACAGCACCAGTTGATTGATTCACAGGAATTGGGAATCAGTATTGTTGCTTATCTAGATTTCTTGCTTTGCCAGGGTTGAAGGTGGTCACTGAATCTTGCTGCCCTTTGTCCAACTCAAGTGGATTCAGGTTATGTAATCAAGGAGATGAACCTTGCCCAAATAGAAACGTTTACGACTTTTATGATTCTTTACACCCAACAGAGAAGCTATACTTGCAGTTGTCTGCAAGGGCCTACTTGTCTGAGCTCAAGAGTGAAGTCTATCCCTTCAATGTAAATGTCTTAGCAGATCTAGCATGAGCTATGACAAGATTCGTATTCCACAACCATAGGTGGATATTCACGAAGAGTCTCATTTCAGTCACAAGCATAAGGATTACTTGGATATTCTGTGACTTGTTGATTTAAAATTCAAGCTGCGTTAATATTGATGTGCTAAAAAGGTCTCATATCTACGTGCTTTCATGTGTTTGCTTTTTATAAACACGCTCAATATGGGATTCATTATGCTGAACAACGGTTGATTCTTTTATGGAATGATGAGTTTACAGGTATGCCTACCCACAAGAAGCAAAATTAAAAAAGAGGAGAAAAATGAACGAAGAATTTGATAGAATAGTGAAGCAAATATCCACGCTATTCTGTTAGTAAAAGGAATAACTTGGGATTAACAAGGATTGTTCCCCATTAATTTTTGGATCATTATTTAGTGTCAGAACTTACCACAAATCCATTGATATTCCCTCACTATTCGCCTGCTTTTTTTGTGTGTGTGTTTGCGTTCTGGAGGAGGCTAATCCAATCAGTTAGTTGGGTATGCAAGTCTTCAGTGAGTTGGAAGATTTTCTTGGTACAACAAGGATTGCATTCGAACGCTAATTTTAATTTAATGATAAAGAAATGTATTTTCATAGAAAACATATCGTATACAAACCTTTTCTTTCGGATTCTAAGAAACAAGCTTGCCTTTGGTTTATCTAGTCCAGGAGTTTCTGAGCAGCCCTCATCTTAAAGATTCCACCAGTATGAAAAGTAATATGATGAAAGATATTGTATATGCGTGTACTGAAAGCAGGAGATGGGTCTGGCAACAACGAAAAGACAAGATTCAATTGAATTCCTTGTTTTGTGATGGAAAAATATGTGGAAATGTCCAGTAGAGCAGAACGAGACCAACATGCAACAAATGGCAGGAAGTTTTTTCACCATGACATTCCTTAATTGACTAAATCTATATCTGCGTTTGCTTTCGGAGGGAAATGTTAAATTCAACATTGGATCAAATGGCTGGAAGTTCTATCACCTAGGAAACAATTCCACTGTAATAGCTATCTCCAATAAAAAAAAAGGAAATAACACCAGCAAACTATGATCCATGACACTATCCGACTTTGTAAAAGATTATCATCATTAAAAATTACGCAACACAAAGAAACCATAAAGCCGTAACACAAAAAGCTCCTACAGTAAAAATGTGTATTTCTTTCCTAATCAATTTTCAGCATTTATATGTGTGTGTGTATATATATATATATATGTATATATATATGTATATATATATAAGCCCAGTGGAAAAACGTTAAGCGTTAGGTAGTTCCACACTCAAAAGGTGTTTTCCTTGATTAGAACATAAAAATTTGAGAGGCATTCCATGAAAATTCGACTTTAGAAACAACGCATATCATGTGGAGACCAGCAGAGGTTCATACAATTGGAATGACAGGCCAACGGATGCATGGTCAACCTTACCTGTCAGCATCAAAACGCTGTTAGATCACTTCTGAATAATGGTAGCTCCATTGTTTAAAAAAACAGATTTCTTCTGAAACCAGGTTACCAGCAGAGGTTCACTGATCACTTCTTTACTACTATTTAAATCGACTCCCACGAACTCGAGACTTTAAAAACTGTACTGTTGGTAACTTCTAGAACGTCCTTCCAACACAAGTCCACCTGCTACATTGTCCCAACATCCATCGAAGCAAACTGAAAGGAGCCATTATCCTTCAGTAGTGCAGATGATTTCATTGTCATTAAAAAGATTGATTAGGCCAGGGTGGTAGCTTGTACTCTAAGTGCATGACAAAGCGTGAGTTTTGTATATATATGAAGGAACTTTAGATCCGTGTTCACGTCTTGTACGTAGCAAAGATGAGAGTTCTTTCAACTATTATCTTGTTTGAGTCCTTTTCTGTATCCTACTCAACATCAAGTGCCCCACCCTTGTTCATATTTTTCATATTTGGGGTCTCTGTGATTGTGTCAACAATGACTACCTTTTCGATTCGTCTGCTGTGGCGGATTATTTGACGTATGGCATAGATTTCTGCGCTGTTACTGGCAGGTTTCGAATGCAAGGAACATAGCAGATGTTATAGGCCAGCTCCTAGGGATTGGTCACTTCATTCCAATGCGCAAGAGACCCGAATACGACCGGAGAAAGGATTCTAGATGGGGTAAATTACGCGTCCGCCGGTACCGGAATACTCCCCAACAGCACCGGTGATGTAAGTGATTACTTAGTCTATTTAAGTTTCATGGTCGCAAAAGTTTTTGAGATTAGATAAACCGATCTCAACCAAAGGGAAAGCAATGCAGCTGATAATCCGTCATCGGTCTATTGATCAAAGCAATCTGACCTGGAATCTCCACCGTCCATTTGCTGATGGAGATCAGCTGTTCATGCATTTCTCGTGATATATTTGTTTCGTGATTCGACTGACCATCTGAGTTGATCCTTAACCACGATGCATTCTTATTTCGCCATGGTCCCCCACCTCCTGGATGACTTTGACGCCCATAAGAGTCTCGATTCCTTGATTTTCCACAAGGAAATTTTCTTTGAAATGCAAGCTTCAAGGGAAAATTATCCCCCAAAGACTGCTTTCTTTGCCCCATTCATATGTTGAAGCAAGATTCTTAAATAATCAAGCTTCTACTTTGCATTTTCAGAACATATCACTTAGGAAAGTGGAGAACTACTTCCCTGTGATTAGCTCGAGAAAACTGATCCTAAATTAGGGTGCGAGTGGTATCAGTCAAACAATCCTGTCAAACAAATCCAGGTTCATGTGAAAATTCAAGGGCTTTTTTCTGAGGAAGGTTCAAATTCAAATATTGAAAACAAAATCTGAGTTCATCTACCAATCTGATGCGCTACGTACGAACTTTCGCACACGACGAAGTGGTCGCAGGGTCAGAGTGGGATTCACCCCAGATGAGACTAGGTAGACCTGCCAACCCACCTGGCGAGTTGACCCAGAACCGGACAGACCTTGAAACCGGCCGAACCGAAACAGAAATTTCACCAAGAGGAGAACGAATCGAAACCAGAACCTATGGTCCTAATTGGCAGTCCCAATGCTCTTTTATTATTTTTTTTGAATTTCAATAAAATTTCTACTTTTTTAGATTTAAACTCAAACTGGAACATACATTGGACAGAAAGCGAAACTAGAGCTGGACTCAAAACAAGAGGGGGGCCAGTTCGGTTTTGCTTCTAAGCTTTTATGGACCTGGAACCACCAGTTTGAAGCCTGGGCTTCCAGTTCACCCGAAACCAGACAAGTCCAATAACACAGGCTAGCAGCTTCAGGAGGTGATATATCCAATCAATTTCTCACCAAATCTATCTAATAAGATATTTAATTGGATCTATCAGACATACTGACTCAAAATTTTCAGTTGATACCTCTAAGGTTGATCCCATTATGCAGGATATTTTCCATATACACCGTTTCTGAAACCGGAACCAAGTTTAACCTGCCATAATCTGGCTTTTGGGGACGACATGACTATCTTTTAAGGTGGTACTATCTAGTACAAGAATTATTAGGTGTAAATGAGAGAACTTCACGCCTTAAAACTAACCAACATCCCACATCGAAAAACCATCGTGCTGATAGACTGATATTTAGTCACGATCGTGCTGTATCGACCTTCTGTTATCATCTCAACTTCAAAAACCCAGCTCTGTTTGTCATCATTCTTTTAAGTACTGCTAATTAGGTCCTTTTCGTTCTCTTTCAAAATGCTCACCACCTGAATTTATGCAGCTTTGCTTCTCCAAATGTTCAAACCACTACAAGAAACAAAATGAACATTCATTACCATCACTCGCTCGATATATTTTACGTTATGGTTTTGCTTTGACGGCGTAATTCTTTGCTATGTAGTTATCAGTGTTTGTTGGAAGAAACAAGGATTCTCCGTAAGTGAATTTATTGACACAGGGCACGCCTTTTTCACTGTTAACCATCTGATTCTTATTGACGAGTAACTCTTACTTTCTCTGTTTTGGAAAAACTTCAATGACATACAACAAGATACCATGTAACTATGACATGTTTACAGAAACCACGCACCCCACAGTTTAGTTTATGAAACTGCCACTAGCTGGATTCCCACTTTTGGTCATCAATGATAATAATAGCTTGCTATATGTACGTAAAACACACACACACACACGCACACCCTAATTCCAGAACAGAAATGAAAATTATGCCTTGTACACACTGAGCGAGGAAAATATGCACTCTTAATGTATAATTCAACTATCGTTTTCTGATTCTTGCGCAGAGGGTTTATAGCTTGGGAGCTAGGAAGTTTTTGCTGTTATCCCCAGAAGTAGGTGGCTGTACGACGATCGCCCGTAGGGACAACGATGGTGCTTGTAATGAAGGGTACAATATTGCTTACAGATACTTCAATTCTCACTTGAACTCTTCCATAGACCAATTCACTGAAGAGCTACTAGACTCTCATTTTGTTTTTGCTGATCTCTCAACATTCTCTATCCAATTTTAGAAGACCCAACCGCATATGGTACGCTATTCCATCCCTTTCTCAATTCCTAACTCTTCTTTTTGACAATAATGTTGGGTTAGGGTATGTTAATACATCTAGGTATGAAACTACAAAGGACAAGTTGCTAATGATCTTACCTAGCCAAACGGACTCACCAATCACTATAAGGGTCCTCTTACTCGTGCCCAAGGTAGAACCAATGCCCCAACCTTGTTTGAACCCAAATCATTGCTGGGTGAAGGGAGCATCAATCACTTCACTAAACTCAAGGTTTTTTGTTTACTCGAGCATGAGGTCACTCAAGAGTTAAGCCCACATTTAAGTCAGCTAAGAGATTCTTAACATCTCTTAGAATCAATAACTCTAGTTCACTATTTTTGGGGACAGACAATTTGAATTTAATGTCTTTAGTTAATTACATTAAGCGATCTTAACAATTACCAAAACAATAATTAAAGATTCATAGATGGTTGAGCCAGCATCACCATTTTATAAGGTGATTGCTCATTTTCTAGGAGAGTCTTTATAGCAAGTTCATAGACGGTGATTGTTCATTTTCTAGGAGAGTCTTTATATCAAGTTAATACACCTTGAACCTAGCTCAAGGGGTTGTTGTGAGTATAAACAAGATCAGGTCTAAGGAACTCTCATTATGTTGTATTCTAATATTGCTTCAAATCTCTCTCTCTCTCTCTTATCTTTAACTGGTGGGGAGTGAGTCAGTATTTATCACTTTGGTGAATCATATCCATTGTATAGAAAATTGTGTGTACGAGGAAATCATCAAGCATGCATGATCCTCTCAACTCAAGTTTCATATCATTTGATGCTTTCATTAAGATTGAGAGGATGACATGATAGAATTTTGATTTTCCCAAGTACCACAAGGCATGTATCTCGACCAAGCTCAGATCATGACACTACAATGTGGACATAAAGCACTTGTATGCTAGATGGCACAACTGACCCAAAACATTGAGGAACTGTTGCAATAATGAGTTCCTTCTCCTAATTGCTCCAACACCAATCACCATGATGTGGACCCAAACTCCCCTTAGTTGAACTCAACTATATGAATACATCAGGAGGCGAGAATGGATTGAAGCAACATAGATCACCAAGTTCGAATCAAAATTCTATCTTTTATCGGATCAAGCTCACCTTAGGAGTTTCTCGACTAGGAACAATGGGTGAATATGATCTTCAAGTATTATCAATACTCTGAAGAAAGGAAATGTTGCCTAACTGTTTTGGAGTTCATCGATGATGCTAATTTATGGTGGAGTAAACTCCAATACCGATACAGGGAAGGACATGGGGACATAACGAACTAGTGCTTGATGAAATGAATCATGCGTAAGAAATTTATCCCTGACTACTACCACCAAGAGCTCTATCTCCGGTTGAAAAGCTTACGACAAAGTGCGCTCAGCATGGAGGACTACATTTTGTTTGTTGAGGACATCCTGCAACTTACTACTAAGGTCGGAAGATAATAGAGAAAGGGCCCTCCCTTATATATCCGGTTCCAATGACTGATTCACTCAAGAACTAGTAGACTCTCATTTTGTTTTTGTTGTTCTCTACAACATTCTCTATCCAGTTTTAGAAGACCCAACTCCATATGTTACACTATTCTATCCCTTTCTTAATTCATAACTCTTCTTTTTGACACTAATGTTGGGTTAGGGTATGTTAATGCATCTAGGTATGGAACTACAACCCTCTTTGATGAAGGATGAGTCACTAATGATCTAACCTGGTCAAACAGGTTCACTCATCGCTATAAGGGACCTCTTACTCGTGCTTGAGGTGGAACCAACACCCCAACCCTATTTGAGCCTAAATCATTGTTGGGTGAATGGAGCATCAATGACTTCAGCAAATTGGTTGTTTGTTTAATCCAATAGGAGGTCAGTCAAGAGTTAAGCCCACATTTAAACCATCTAAGAGATTATAAGCATCTCTTATAATCAATAAGAGATTTTCCCCGACTACTACTGGCAAGAGCTCTACCTTCTATTGAAAAGCTTGCAACAAAGTGCGCTCACTGTGGATGACTAAATCAAAGAGTTTGACACATTGATAATGCATTGCGAAGTAACGAAACCATGGGAGTAGACCATTGCCTGATTTATCAAGAGGCTAAACAAAGAACTAGCTGACGTTGTGAAATTACAACCTTATTCATTTGTTGAGGACATCATTCCACTTGCTATTAAGGTCAAAAGACAATTGAGAAATGTCCCTCCTCTTATATATCCTGTTTTTTAGTTGACCCAAAACAAAGTTTTCTTAGGTACAACCAATACTTCCAAAGAAATCAAGAAAGCTGGACCTACTACCATAGTAGAGCTTGACCGAAAGAAAAAAGAGGTGGCTAAAAACAATTACGCTACCTGTCACAATCGTAACATTACATGTTTTAAATGTCTTGGTTATGCACATATCACTTTTTAGTGACACAACAAGCAAGTAATGGTGCTACATGAGTCTTTTGAGTCACTAGATAGCGAGGATGAACATACCCTTAAAGATGATGATGAAACTATTGAAGTTGTAGATGAAGGAAAACTTTTGATCATACTAAAAACAGGTATAGTGTGAGAACCTATTTCATTCTCATTGCATAATTCTCGGTAAAGTTTTCTTACTCAACATTGATGGTGACAATTGTATAAATGTAACATCTATGAAATTAATCGAGTAGCCGAGTTAAACCACCATAGATCTCTCACATCCTTATAAGCTATGTTCACTCAATAATGAAGGGGAAATCTTGGTTTAGCAACAAGCTAGTGTGCCAATTTCCATGGGTAACTTACAGTACTCCATTGTATGTGACATGGTTCCAATGAACTAAGTCATCTCTTACTAGGTTGACCATGGCAATTCGATCGACGAGCCTTGCATGATGGCTATAGGAGCACATATACATTTATAAAGGATGAAAAGAAAATTACTTTGTCCCCATTAGCACTACAACACTTGTCTTCGATATTAATTACCAAGGAGTTGCAGGGAAAGAAAGTTTGGTACTCATTGGAAGAGAGGTTGAGCTACACATTACACAAGCTAGCTTGGAATACTTAGTTGTAGCCAAGGTTGTGAAAATCGGCATGCCAACATAAGAGCATCCCCTATTCGCCAAGCTATTGAGAGAATTCACTAATGTGTTTCCATACGAGCCCCTGATGGGTTGCCTCCAATTTGTGGTAATGAGCACCACATTAATATGCTACCTAGTGCGACTCTTCTAAACAAGCTAGCATATCGTTGCAACCCTAATGAAGTTAATGAGCTGCAATACCAAATCGAAGAATTGGTTGCCAAAGGCTTTGTATAGGAGTTCATTTGCCCATGTGCAGCTGCCCTTTTGGTACTCAAAAAAGATGGATCATTAAGAATGTGTATTAATAGTGAAGCCATCAATAAAATAACTATCCGATACTATTATCTCATTCCTCGATTGGATGATATCTTGGATAAACTCAAGGGATCAAGACTATTCTCAAAGATTGATCTCAAATGTGGTTACCATTAGATTCGAATCAAGGAAGGAGATGAATGGAAAGATGGTGAGCAATAACCAAATACAATACCAATTTAATTCAAACTCAAGAAATATCTAACTGAAATAAATATTCATATCGAAGTTCTAAACAACACGTCCAAAATGGTGCGGGGCCCACCTAACAATAACCCCGAATAAAAGACTTTATAAATCATTCAATACTTATCATACCATCTAAAATAAAAATGCAACTCTATCAAAACTCCTACTCTGCTCCGTGTGCCTTCGAAGTGCTAGCTTCAGGATGAGCTATAAAACAATAGGGTGAGCTCCTATACATAGCTCAGTAGGGAGGGGACTATGACTCATGTTGCCATTTGGGCTATCAAATCCACCTAGTACCTTTATGCAACTCATGAAGCATCTGTTGTGAGAGTTTATTGGCAAATTCCTCATCATATATTTTGACATCCTGATTTATAGCCATGAAATAGATAAAAATTTTATCCATATTTGGAAGGTTCTATAGGTCCTATGCTATTAGAGACTCTATGATAACCTTAAAAACTGTCAATTTTGCCAATCACAGGTGCAATTCTTTGGTTTCATCATCTCTAAGGAGTTAAGGCTGATCCCAAAAGGGGAAAAGCTATCCAAGACTGCCGAGACCCAACCAAAGTGGCCAAGGTACACAATTTTTATGGGTTGGCTTTGTTCTACCAAAGATTCATCAAAAATTTCAATAGTATTATAGTACCATTGAGAAATTGCATCAAGAAAAATTAAGAACTTCGATGGACTATAACATAGAAGCATGGCTTTAATGAAGTCAAAGCTCAGATGAATGGTGCACCAACATTGGCTTTCCTAACTTCAACAAAACTTTGAAGTTGAATGTGACACTTTGAGGGTAGAAATTGGAGCCTATTGATGAAAGAGCAACAACCTTTTATATTTTTGAATGAAAAATTAAGAGGACCCAATTTGTGTTACTCTACTCATGAGAAAGAATTTTATTGATCCGAGCCTGGTAGACATGACAACATTACTTGTGGCCTAAAGAGTTCGTGATTCATACCGACCGTGAATATCTTAAGCATCTTTAGGGTCAAGGCAAACTAAATAGAAGATACGCCAAACGAGTTGAGTTCCCTATATCTTTTTCTTACACCATTCGGTATAAGAAAGGGAAATCTAACATGGTGGTTGATTCTTTATGACGAAGATACTCGTTGATCACTATTTTCAAAGCCCATATGTTGGGATTTGAGATCCTTAAAGAACAATATATAGGGAACCCAAACTTTCTACCCTTCGGTTAAGTTGGCTTGAAAAGAGAGTTAGATGGATTCTACTAGAATGGTGGATACCATTTTCGATAAGGAAGGCTTTACATTTAGAGGGGATCTCACCGAGAACTCTTTATTTGAGAAGCTCATGGTGGTGGGTTAGCGGGATATTTTGGAGAATTAAAATACTAGAGTTACTTAGAGAACATTTTTATTGGTCGAGAATGAATCGTGATGTTTATAGAATTGTTGAAAGATATGTTACCTCCAAATTGGATAAAGGAAAAGTGATAAACCAGGGACTCTACATACCTTTGTTGATCCCTACTAGGCCTTTAACCCACATTAACCTGAATTTCATTGTGGGCCTTATTAGAACAAACAAGGGATGAGATTTTATACTAGTTGTGGTAGACATGTTTTCTAAAATCACATTTTATTCCATGTCATAAGATTGAAGATGCATATCTTTTTTTAGGGAAATCATAAATATTTATGGTATTCTCAAAAGGTTCATATCTAACCCTAATGCTAAGTTTATGAGCTACTTTTAGAAGAGTACGTGGAAGAGGCTCGAAACCAAGTCTCTTTTCAGTACGACATGTCACCCATAAATTAACGGGCAAACTGAAGTGGTGAATCACACTCTCACTACTTTTCTACGAGCTTTTATCTCCAATAATTTGCAAACTTGGGAGGAGCAATTTTCTTGGATAGAATGTGCCTACAACACCTCAGTTTATAGTATTATAAACCGTTCTTCCTTTGAAATAGTCTAGGGGGTTAATCTCACAACCCCTTACCCATACCTAAGCAAGCTTAAGCATATTTAGGGGAGTGATCAAGTTGAATCGATTAAGGCTTTATACCAATAAATAAAGTGATAGATCGAGAAACAAATAACAACTTATGCCAAGCAAGCTAACAAAAGGTGTAAATCCATTGTCTTTGCCCTTGGAGACATTGTTTGGATAAATCGAAGTAAAGCAAGGTTCTCACACAAGTGCCGATCTAAACTCATATCCCAAGCCGATGGGTCCTTTAAGATTTTGGAGAAGATAAATGACAATACTTACAAGATAGATCATTCAAAGGGGTTTAACGTTTCTAATTCTTTCAACATTAAGGATCTTATTCCTTACAAGGAAGATAATGAGAATCCACATTTGAGGATAAATCCTCACCAATCCTATGAAGATGATGAAGGACCAAACACTAATGATCTAACCTAGCAAGGTGGACTTCCTGTTCGCTATCGGACCTCTTACTCATGCCTAAGGTGGAACCAATTCCCCAATCCTATTTGAACTCAAATCATTGCTAGGAGAATAGAGCATTAATAACTTCATCAAACTCAAGGCTATTTGTTTACTTCAATAAGAGGTCACTCAAGAGATTGTCAGCCAATTCTCGAGTGCTCGGAACATCGGCGATGTTATTGGCCAGCTCCTAGGGATGGATGACTTTATTCCGTTCGCAAGAGACCCGAATACGATCGGAATCAGGATATTTGGGGTTAATTTCGCATCTGCCGGCACCTGGAATCCTCCTTAACACCACAGATGGTGTAAGTAGTGGTTCTCCGGTGTATTTAAATTTCATCGTCACAAAAGATTGAATGAGATATGCATATCTCAACTAGTACAAAAGCAGTGCACATGATCTTTCAACTGAGGAAAGTAGCTAACATGGAATCTGGACCGTCCATTTTGGTGACGCACATCACCCTGCAAAAGTGGTGATGCGTTCTTATTGTTTTTACGTCATATAGCTTAGCTTTGTGCAATGGACCCTCTGAGCTCTGCAGAAAAGGTTTTCCCTGCGTCCCATTTGGTGACCTTTTGAAGAATCTTTAGGTAGGGGGGAGTTTCATTGAAGTGTCCGGATTTAGGAAAACTGCACGCTGGAATACGGCCCACAGTTGAGGGACATGAGATTTCGAGCCTTTGATTTGTCCATTTTTTATTAGAAATTAGTTGAGACATTATCATTTTCTCGTCCCATCTAGTGCAAGAAATCTGCCACTGAAAGACAAGCCAGCTCTACAACTTCCTCTTGTTGATTGCCTTAACACTAAGTGAAAAATGCAGTCAAGTTGCATAGGAAACAAGTTCCTTTTCCTCCACAGAAAACATTTCGAGTTTTCGTATAGATTTTAGTGTCAAAAAGTTTTCTTCACTAATCGGTCGATAGATTTAGATCACCAGAACAGGGTCACATATCTAAGTGTTAAGCTACTTTCCATGGGACTTGTTTCAAGATAAAGCAGCTTCCCAATTGCCATGCTAAACAAACACTTTCAACTAAGAGAAAGCAAGGAATTTGTGCATGTCATGAACAATATGCACGTCTACCAGAGAAAATGCCATCTGAAGGTGAATTATGGGACATACCATTCCCTGTAGGGCTTCACAGATCTTGACTCTTCGAAAACATTTATAAATGTCCAATTAAGCTCGAGAAGCTGTTCAATACACATGGTTTTTTTTATTGAATTTACAGATTTGTAAAGTTAGGTCTTCGTTATCATCAAAATTGATGTGCAACTTTCGGGCCAATGGCACTTTCATGTCCTCTTTTCCAGATGAACTTTTTTTTCCCTACCGACTACAGTTGGGTTGAGGCAGACTCACTACCAGCTGCAACTACGAAGCATCATTGGCATCTGAACCTCTAAGCTGATCTGAGAGGGTCCAACTAGGCCTGTCGACTTCCAAGCATGCACCGGGTTGACTGGGAACCAAATTGGACCTACAACAAGCCAGAACCAGAATTAGGGTAATAGAACCAGAACCAAACCAGGAACGAGGAACCCCACAATTCAGTTCCGGTTCTTATACCTAGAGGAGAACCGGACTAGAATCAGAACCAGCGGTTTTAAGGCCCACTTTTATTATTTTTTAAAATTTTAATATACATATATGTGCATATTCTACTTTTTTAGACTAAAGTTGAAACTGGAACCAAAATGTACATTGAACCGGAACATGATCTGAAATTGATAGAATTGAAACAGTACCCAGAACCGGAGAGGTCTGGTTTGGTTCCAGTTCTAGGTTTTAGTGAAACCGAAACTGGCAATTCTGGTTTACCCAGAACTGGATAGGTCTAGGTTCGACTTTCCTAGGCTCACTATCACCATAATATACGCCATGACTTAGACTCTTAAATTAACTTTCTGGCACTTCTTTATTTCTAACTTTAGTATAGGTTGTGCGTTCGTGTTTTCTTTGATGGCGGAAGAAGTTGGTATAGGGAAGGCCTAGTGTTGAATGTTTGCATTTTCATTTGGGAGTGAATCACTTGAAAACCTATTTGAGCATCTTCTGAGTGTTGAATTATGAAATATATGCATGTTTAGAAGTTCTTATCTGTAAGTACTTTTGTTAACTTACAGGTAAAACATTTTTGATAGAAAGCTAGATTCCGGTTCTTGTTCTTGTTAAACACAGTATTCTTCTGTTTCTTTCCATCCACTATTGACCACGGAAGGATTGCCCACGGTTTTGAACTGACTAAAACAACAAAAGAACTGTATCCCTGGGATTTCAGTAGTGATATAAGAGAGAAACAGCTTCCACAACAGCCTTATATATATAAACCTGTTATCATCAGATAATCTGGCGTCTTTATCGTGCAGTTCTTTGTTTTCTGTTTGTAATCTGTACCAATGTTTGATGTAACTTCCAGTTTGAACTTTTAGCGTGTTCAGGAGCCAATATCATTTTCATCCTTTGCTGACGAAAGTAAGGAGCTAAGAGTAGGACTGTTACAGAGAGAAGAGTTGGAGTATAGGCAGCCTCAATTCGACTGGTTTGTGAAACAGTCAGGTTGAAGTTGAGCTAAAGCTTGATGGAGCTTCGATCTCCAAGTTCGAGCTGGGCTCGAACTTTGCTCGGCGAGTCAGGCTCGTTTCTTTTCAAGCTTGAGTGATCCCATGAATCAACTCGATTAAGCTCGTCTTGAAAGCAAAATCTACTTACTCGATTTCCATGGAGATCGACTGAACACGTGAATGTGCTCAAACTTGTGCTTGAATTTGCACCCAACCAACTAAAAGCTCCAATAATTTGTGGGTAACAAAAATTATACGCAGGAAAATCACCAAATACGAACTTAAGGCATTTGAGCTAGTCGTTGTGGACAATCATAATAGAAATCCTACATTTGAGCTAGTTGACCCAAAATGAGAAAGGAGCACCCATGACACTGGTCTGGCCTCCCAATTAGTTTTGATTGTAACTAGTTTGATAGCTATTGACTGTTGTCGTGGTTCACACTGTTATTCAGGCAATTTTTGTGAACATACTACTAGAATGAAATTAATTTTTGCACAGAAAAATATAATTGAGACAAGATCTCTGTGGATCCGGAATATGGTATGTTCACGATCAATCTAATCACCTCCAAGGTTTTATTCTTGACTGGTAGGGGAGCTTCATGAGTGTCTTGGCAAAGAGGAAGCCACTACTTAGTCATCATAACCGGCACCAAAAGAAATTTCAGGCCTTGGACCGTTAGGTGCCATGCAAATGAAAAAGAAAGCGACTGGCTGTCTAGGGATGAAACTTCACCCGAGTGGATTTAGGTTTAGTAAGAAAGGACCTAGAGATATGAAATAGAACTGCCACCTAACCATTTACCACTGGTTCTGGCTTCAAATTAGGTGCCAGTTTCATTTGAAAATGAAGGTGGGACTTTAAAATCGAACCACTGAAAGACAGAACGCTCCATCTGACACAGACATGTTTAGTGTGAATGTAGACGATGGAGACGCAAAAAAGGTAACTTTTCCTAGCATGACCAAAGAAAATCTTGACCTGACCATTTAAAGACAGAACGCTTGAACCATCTGTAGTTAAGTGGGTTAATTTAGATCAAGGTGGTCCGATCCATTAGCACAGATTCCTAGTTCTAGTGCTTTACGGGTATATTCTCTAACTTGATTGAGCATTTTGCAAACATGGAAGAAAATTTGCTTGTTCAACACTCAACGAATTGGTCATGTGTTCAAGTATCGTTCATCCATCTAAACCCTGGAAGTTGACGAAGCTTGATCTAATTCTTAACAACGAAGAAACTGGTTAAGACTAAATCATGGTTAAATTCGATTGCAGATGACTGAATTTCCAAACAAATTTAGATACTGCGTTCTCAACTCACATGTCGCAAGTAGTTAGATCGATTCGCAGTTCGTGCATTCCTGGCTTTGGCCTCTACTTTGTAAACGAAAAAAAGTAAATACCCTCTCTGCAGCCAAGTTTAGAAAAATGACTTTTGCAGGACTGCGATTAATTCTTATCAGCGCTAGCAGGATTGTAGGTATCATTGCACTTTCTCAAACTTTTTGGGGACACCCTAGAAATATATAGAGCATCTCCCATTTGTAATCCTGAATGTATCACAGTGGACTTTTCATTGTGATAGCCGTGAATGGAGGAGAACAACGATGATTCTCCCTCTCTGATTCGAAACAGATAAATCTTGCCTTGTGCTTTTTACGATTGTTTCGGTGTTCCATAGCCATGTTCTTCATTTCATGAAAACCTATTTTCATGCGCCTGGCCGCGCACAGTTCACCAGTAGGATAATGACAGTAAACCTCAAAGTTCTACGCTGGACTATTCCAACTCTCCTGATATGGTTACGCCTAGATATAATATGAAAAAGAAGTAAATCACTCTGAATGGGGAGTATTTGGCTAATCATATAGGTTATCAAACTAAAAATGGTGTGGTGCAAATTTGTGTGGGTACATCGCTTAAATCAATTTGATCCCTTTAGTTCATCGGCTCTTCCACAAAATTTTGATTTCCAAACATCAATATATGGCTGCTGAAATTAAATCGTGGCGATATGCATTGAGAATAAGAAAATGTTTCTATATATAAAGGACTATTCTGGTTGAGCATAAATAGTTCATGCACTGAGAAATAATTAAGCAACCAACTGAGCCATTAATGACCTATCGTGCAAAATTTCATTTATTGGATGAAAATGGAGCAGAGAAATGCACTTAGAGGTCAACCAGCAAAACCCTAAACCCCCTACCACGTGATAGTTGAGGGACACCACGTACTTAGCCGAGGGGAGAATGCATCTTGGTTTTAGTTTTCGTATTTATGTTTATGGGTACCAAACGCGGAACATTGACTGTACCGAGTGGTCAAACAATGACTGTTAGAAGGCTTTGGCCCACATCACATGAAAAGTAGAAGACTCCATCGCCATGACTTAAAAATATTTAATATAGGTAAAGATAGTTAGCATCATGCTTTAAATAGCACCTTCGGACTGAAGTCAACACTAAAATTCAACAACACTACTTTACCATTCCGCAGGGACTACTTATCGTGCATCATTAAAAAAAAAATGTGACCTTAAATTGTCTAACACGCACATGCTGAACGGATACGAGAGGTTACAGTATTGAGTCCCTCAGCATGCATGTGATAAGCAACATAACGTCTGACTGTTAGCTACATCGATGTAGAATTCTCTCTCTCTCTCTCTCCACACACACATATATACTTGCCTTTAAATTACCCATCCATGAATCATTGCCGAGTGAAACTCGGTGCTGTTAGGTCCACGCACTAGATCTCTAAACAATTGTAGGACGTAGCAATAACCAACGCTTCGTCTCTTATCGTGACCATTAGCTTGTTCTCTCAGCATTCCAAAACTGTTAGGTTTAAATACAATTATACCAATTTCTTGGTGAAGTTTCTTGTGTCGTTCAAGTCTCCACCTGTACATCTGCAGTACTTTCTGTTGATGGAGTTCTGGGCGTATTCCAATCTTGCAAATCCTTAATTAGTAATTGATGCATTCTTTTTCATTAACAGTCTTAGGTGGCTGTTGCCTACTTAACCAAAAATAGATGTGAATTCTTCACTTTTCAGTCCACGGATATAGTTTAGCATTCCCCTTTCATCAATATAAAAAGACCGGATTGCGCGGACAGAGAATCCACACGAAGCTAGCTTCATCCAAAATGATGAACGTCGTCACTAACTTGTTCTTCTTTGTCTTTCCTTTGATCCTTTCCTGCTCCCATTTGTCAGAGGCCCAATCGAAGGCCTTGTTCGTCTTCGGTGACTTGGTCGTCGACAATGGAAACAATGTCTTCTTGAGCATCTCGCTATCGAAAGCAGACTATTTTCCTTATGGGCTTGATATGGGAGGTGCTAGTGGAAGATTTACCAATGCATTGAACCCTGCTGATATGTTGGGTCAGTATATAGGCCTCCCTCGTTTCATACCCTGTTTCTTGGAACCTAACGCTACAGGAGAAGCAATGGCGTCAACTACGGCGTTGCTGGCTCGGGAATCCTTGATACAACTTTAAACACGGTGAATCATAACTCTGCTTTTTCACACAGCTGCTACTAGTTTTCTCTAGCAATCTAGGTTTTGAGAATTCATCTGGTGACAATTTAAGTTTTCATTGTGGCAGAGTAGCATCCCACTAAACACACAACTGAAGTACTTTGAGAACACCACGCTGCCAGATTTGAGTTCCCAGATGACAGGGACCGAGTTGTCTTCGTATCTGTCTGAAGCGTTATTTTTGCTGAACTCTGGAGCTAATGATTACGAGCAGTCATGTTTCAATGGCGATAGCGCTTATGATGTAGAGTGCCCATTGACGGAATTCTCGGAATACCTCGTTGCAACACTCAGTGGGCAGATCAAAGTATGGAGAACGTTTCTTGATTATACAGTTTTGAGCTGTCATTACTCACTTTTTGTTATTTGTTTTCCGAGGAAAGTGAGAATTATAGTTTTCCAACTACCACCTTATTCATTCAACGACGGAATTTTTGAACTACTTAATCTCGATTCTCTCTACAAAATACAAAAACCAAGTATAATTTCTAAAGTTCACATGAAAAGATCCAACTGAGTTTCGTATTGACCATTGCCTGAGCTTTAAAAACAAGGAAGAGATTGTGCAACATTTTACGAAATTTGAGTACCATGATTGGACAAGAACCATATGGGACATAATCCCAATCAATGTATAGAATGTGCATCCTGATTGAATTGTTTCTTGTTATTTTCAGACACTTTATGGTTTGGGAGCAAGGAAGTTTGTTTTGTTTGGTATTCAAGTGATCGGCTGCAGCCCGCTTGCCCGAACGAAGTCAACGAGCGGGGTTGATTGCATGTCTGACTTCAACACTGCGGCTTTACTGTTCAACAATCTGATGCTGAACTCTGTTGACAATTTGACACAAGCAATGCCGGGTTCACATCTGGTATTTGTCAATACCTATGAGTTGCTCAATGCCATCCTCGAAGATCCCTCTGCTTACGGTAATTCCATTCTTAAAGCAAATATACGGCCCATTTTCTTTCAACGTAATTTAAACTTCGTTCCAAGGATTGCAACTACGAACAACTTGTTCCTTCTTTGCCCCAGAGCGCTGGCTCACCGGTAGGGCTTCGTGACCCCACTTGCAGGTCGCGTGTTCGAATCCCAGAGGGGGTGCATTAGGCTGCAGCCTCCCTTGTAACAAAAAGAAAAACTTGTTCTTTCTTTATAAACACATAGTTGATGTGGTAGTGAAAAGTTAGGTCGCACCTCCTTTGGTAAACTAATCAGGAGGATCTAAGTGTTCTAATTAATTTTAGCGTTTTCGAAAGGATTATAATATTGGTGTCTAGGCTCGTGGTTGGCACCAAAAGAAAAGCTAAAGCTATATCGTTAGCAATGGCGGATCTGAAAACTCTTTTAGAGTGGGGCGAATAGCCCCACGAATCGTTTAGGGTGGGTCGAACTATGTATTATAATCAATTATCATCATGGGTTATAGACTTCAGATTTTAAGTTGATTTTCGAAATTTGGAGTGGGACGGACCTCGGCTCAATGTATATTCGCTGTTGACCCCTCGATTCCTAAAGTGGGTTACGCGCACAGCAAAGGTAGGAACCCCTTGGTACTCGCTGCAACATGAAAAGTTTTCTCGCTCTCTTACTCCCTAAATAATTTTTTCTACCTGAACGCTACGTGTGTATATAATTGAGGTTGAGATTAAGAAATGTTATTGATGGTAATAGGATATACTAATGATAATACTTCGTGCTGCGAGACCTCGACTACAAGCCACGGCATTGCATGCTTGGAAGATGGCACTGTGTGCTCAAACAGGAGCGATTATGTTTTCTTTGATGGAGTTCATCCCACAGACAGAGTGTACAAGACAATAGCCTCTAATGCATTTTACTCGACCTCCAAAGATGTTGTATATCCTTTCGACGTGCAGACTCTAGCAAACCTTACCGCAGATTCAGTAGCCTCGGCGTCAGTTTTGCAGTCAATGACAAGAGAGAAGTACTTAAAGATTGTGTAGTAGATGATTAGTTCATCTTTTGGCAAGGGATATATGTGAACCTTTTCTGTATTATTCAGTAAGGATTCGAGGGATGTTTTTGTAACTGCTCCATTTCTAATGAAGGACAAAGAGTCTTGCATCACATGAATATAGCACACGACTAGGGATGCTTATGGGAAACTAAGGACGTTTATGGGAAGGCAATACTTTCTCTTCATAAAGATCCGCCTCAAATGGAGTAGATTTGAGGAGTGAAAAATAGAGATGGGAAGGGAAGAGCAAATAAATTCTTGATGGGGATCCAGGTAAGAACGGGTCTCCGCTCCATGAAGCCGGTCCTGACAGAGGAAAGTGCTTTTGGTCCAAGGATGAGAATGGAGACGAGGACAAGATTATGAAACATGGATTTTGCTCTCGGCCCCCTACACCTCGATGAGTCCCCTTATAACCCTGAAACTATGTACTTTCGTTACGTATATGAAAACGGTTGTAGAATTTAAGTGGAAAGGCATGACAATTACATATTTCTCACCTTAGTGAAATCGGAAACCACTGGCAGAGTTAAGGTTTAAGAATGGCAAAAGCCATACAGGAAGACTGGAAACTGTTGCAAATAGCTGCTAGAAAGGGTCATTAGGGCGTGTTTGCGTCCCTGGCCCATGCAGAGCACAACGCCATTGCTTAGCGCTCCTCGAGGGGGTGTTTGTTTTCAAGGCTGCAACTACAAAGCTTGAACTCCAGTTCCACCAAGAGTATGTCGCTGATAGGTCTCATAAACACCTTTTAAGTATATATATAAGCTAGTGCATTCTAAATGCATGCACACATGCAACCGGATTAGTGCCACTTGCCGGTGTTTATAATAAGGTGCCCAATTAATCAAAATCTGTAGTGACAATGATACCATTTTGACCTGAAGCATAATCAGTTGCATGAGTTTGTCTTGGGGTCTTCACAGTGTGGTGGTGCATGCCAATCTAATTTGGAATGTGCTGTATACGGTGATTTGGAATGACCATCACCTAAAATTTGATTTGTTCTAGTGACATTTGACACGTATTAGGAATGTTATTGGGGGCTATAATGAACCGTGGACTCGGCACGTCTCGTCTCGACTTTTTTTAACAAAGAGGCAAAGCATAACATGCAAGTACATCCATCCCCTTCCCCTTAGACTCGAAGTCCCCACCAACAAAAAAAATATTTCAGTCCTCACAGTAACATAGCAGCAACGGTCCTTCTTCTAAACGAAAAGAATAAGAGAAAACAGGATGAAGACATATATGTATTTTTTCAGTTACCCACAATGGATTCTCAAGAAAGAGTCCTTGCGTTTTTTATGTATGTGTGTTTTGTTCAGTGTGTTGCTCTGAATTTATAGAGCGCATCGCCTCGCTCCAACCTCCCTGAATTCCCAGGTTGGGCTTTCCGTTTTAGAGCCCTTATATGGTGGTTTAAGTAACAACTCCACGAAAAATGGCTAAATGGCCGTTCTAGTCGTTTTTCGTAGATATGAATGCTAAGAATGATCATTTCTTAGCATTACATCTCTAACTTTGCCATTCCAACCAAATTATTGGATATATTGTTTTTTTCTTATACTTTTGTGGGGTTTCTCTAGTCATCCCTAGTCATGTTATTTATGATTACTATTGCAATCATTGGTGATTTCTTACCTCCACAACAATCAAACATATCTCAAACCCTATGTTGTAACATGTTTTGAGAAAAGATTCTGTGTTATGCCTTTAGTCAAGGGGTGTTATGCTTTTAGTCAAGAGGTCCGCCAATATATATGAGATGGATATTTTCTTTCTTATAACCATATTATAAACATAGTGCTATTTAACCATTATATACTTGCTTTTGGAGTTATCAGCTTTGTACTTTATTAGAGTAATTACTGCATTGTTTTCACAATAAATGACAATCGGCTCATTGGTTATATCCAACTTCAAATCACGTATGAAGCAACTTATCCAAATGACACTAGTTGCAACTATACAGCAAGCCACATACTCAGCTTGCTGTATATGTAACGTTAAACAACCATATTTCTTACATACCCTACAAATATGTCAACCTCTAAATAAGAATATTTGATCCGAGGTTGATTTATTATCAACTTTGCTCATAGCAAAGTTAGCATCTTAGTATCCTATCACTTTCAATTCATCTGCTTAAAAACAAACTTTCAAGTCTTTTGTTACTTTGAGATATCTTATAATCTTTTTTTTAGTTATCTAATTCTACCAACTAAGACTACTTTGATATCTACTAACAAGACCAATAGCAAAGTTGATATCAGGTCTCGTATACAGCATAACATGTATCAAACTACCCATAATTTGTACATAAGGAATATTAGGTTTATCGTCTCCCTCACTAGGACAATCAACATTACTCAATTTGACCATTTTTGTAATGGGTGTAGATGAAAGCTTGTATTCATCCATTTTAAACTTTTTGAGGATATAATCAATATCTCTTTCTTGAATTAGGCATAAGAGTTTAGATTCTCTATTTTAAGAAATCTTTATACCTAGGATATAGGATGCTTCATCCATATCCTTCATTTTAAATCTTAAGTTTGACCATGACTTTGTTTCGACAATCATCTTATTGTCATTCCTAGTCAACAATATATCATCTACGTATAACGATAAGATGACAAAGTGACTCTCATTGTTTGAGACATATAAAGAGTGGTCAAGTTCATTACCTATGAACCCAAGTTTTAGAATGACATTTTAAAAAGTCAAATACTATTTACTAGGTTACTATTTAAGGTCATATAGAGATTTTTTCAACCTATATACTTTATCTTCTTGGCCTTTAATAATATATCCATTTGATTGTTGCATATATATGATTTCATCTAAATCTCTATTTAGAAAAGCAATATTTGCATCTAACTGATATAAATTCAAATCATAATATGTTGAAATTGCTAAAATTATCCTTATAGATGCAAATTTTATAATAGAGAAATATGTCTCAACATAATCTATCCCCTCTTCTTACGAAAAATCCTTTACAACCAACCTCGCCTTAAACTTTTTTATTGTTCCATTGACCTTATATTACTTTTTAAGAACTCATTTAGAGTCTATGACTTTTCTTCTTTTGATAAATCAACCAATTACTAGATTTCATTTTTTTATGGATTCAATTTTCTCATCCATGACTTTTTCTCAGTCTCACGATTCAGATGAGTTCATACCCTGCTAATGTGTCAAGTTATCATTCAGTTCATCTAAATCTACTGAATTACATACTTTCTCTATAAGGTAAGTGTGATAATCCTTTAAGTAGCAAGGTGTGACCCTAGGTTTTTTATTTTCACTTAAAGTGTTGGTTTGTTCTGGAGAATCATCTATGGGTTCAAATGATGCTGGATCTAGATCTATTAGACCATCAATATACTCATCAAAATTTTGAAGGATGTCGTTCACAGTTTCTTTTAAGAATTCAACATCCCTACTTTCTATCAGTCAATGATCCTTATGATAAAATTGATATCCTTTAGATCCTTTGATATCTAATAAATATATATCTGGAAGACATACTATCCATCTTATCTCTAGACTAGTAAAGGATCTTTCAAACCACATCTCATATGGTGTAGAGGATACAACTTTATATGGTACTCTATTGAGTATAAACACAACTATAGTTACCGCTTCTCCTCAAAATACCCTTGGAAGAGAAACATCTATTAATATAAACCTTATCATATTCAATAAGGTCCTATTATATCTTTCTCCTGCAACATTTTGTTGAGGTGTTCTAGGCATTATATTTTGCTTTATAATACTAAAGTCTTTACAGAATTCTGAAAATTCTAGAGAAGTGTACTCTCCACCTTTATCTTATTTGAAAACTTTGATTGTATGTCTTAATTGATTCTCAACTTCCTACTTATATTTTTTGAACACTGTAAGTACCTTAGATTTAAGTGCTAAGATATGTACGTATATGTATATCAAATAGTCATCGATAAAGGTTATACAATAAATCTCTAAAGGGTCCACATAAATCAGTGTGAATGATTTTTAACAGGCTTGATCCAGCCCATTACTATCCCAAACCCGATTTGAACCGCAGCTAACAAATTCAGATTACAACCTAAACGTATTCCCTGCCTCGTTCGAGATTGGGTCGAGTCGAGGGTTGCTCGGGTCAGGTCAATATTGCCATTACTACGTCGAATGCTGCCATTAAAACAGACTTTGAATCCGTTGGATTAGATATATATTTTCTAACTCCATGTCTTTCTACCTTTGAAATCACATGCTACATGGTCATGGCCTGGGCGATTAACACTCGATGTCTTCAACTAATTTAATGTGTTATTTTTTTTTTACCTTTTGCATATCTGTCGGTACGTGTAATTTCTAAAGCAGCACATAGTAGAGTGTAATTTCATGTTTGAAAATTATTATGATTTAACCAAGTCAATATCATCTGGGAGGGGCTCTTG